>VZTU01008168.1:7039-71562 GCA_013400835.1 Zapornia atra
CCTTCCAGTACATAAAGAGGCTACAGGAAAGCTGGGGAGGAACTTTTTAGAAGGGCATGTAGTGAGAGGACGAGGGGGATGGCTAAAAACTGGGAAAGGGTATATTTAGACTAGATATTAGGAAGAAATTGTCTACTGTGAGGGTGGTGAGGCCCTGGGACAGGCTGCCCAGAGAAGCTGTGGCTGCCCCCTCCATAGCAGTGTCCAAGGCCCGACTGGATGGGGCTTTGGGCAACCTGGTCTAGTGGGGGGTGTCCCTGACCATGACAGGTGGTTGGAACCAAACGAGTTTTGAGGTCTCCCTTCCAACCCAAACTGTTCTGTGATTCTATGAGTCTGTGAAAGCTGCCATGTGTTCAGAATCTACTATCCTTCCCAAACCAGAGCAAGTCTTACTATACTACACAGGAGTAGCTACTCGAGGCCTCTTCAGCTTCAGCCAGGGTAGAGCAGAGTGATGGCAGGTCATCCCCACAGCCCCTCCTTGCAAAAGGAAAATGTCTGCAGCTTTCTGACCAAAAGTGGTAGGCCTGAGCCTCTGTCTTTCTTTAACAGGAAAGCAGTCCCACAGACACTAAGGGAAACGACTCTGCAGACACAGGTTACTAAAGCACAACAAAAGACAAATTTTCTGGCACCTCCCTGAGAACCTAATAAAGCAAAGTAAAAAGCCTGAGCATCTCAGCTTCTATTTATTTGTGGTAACAAATCAGGCACCAGTGATGGTAGGAGACTCGCCCTGCGGGTTAAGCTTTGCTCTGTTCTTTTTTGTAGCCTGTCCAAAGCAACCCAGGACCGCAGTTCTACTCTAAACACCAGCAGCTCCCCACTGAGCAGGGGTGATGCTTTAGGAGTGCAGAGTCAGCAAAAGGGCTCCCCTGCCATTTCCCCCCCTGTGCCTCCTCACTGCTGATTGCATCACAGGAGAAGGTGTCTTTAGAGAAACGGGGACATTGCCAGTATCTGTACATTCACATTTAACTCACAGGTTACTACTAGCTTGTCACTACGTTACTTTCTTTATACATGAAAGCAATAGCAGGTAGACTGACTTATGCTTTGTGTAAACCCCTCAAACCCCGTTTATTCCTTAAATAAACAAACCATTGATCCAATGAGAAGCTGCTTCATTTCAGTCATCTTTATCTCCTCCTGGCTCTTTTCTTTTGCCCTATGGAAAAAAAGAAGCTGAGGTAGCTCTACTCTGGTATCAGAATTAGTTTCTCTTTCACTCTCTTCTTCTTGAGCTACACAGTGAGTTGTGAGGTGGTTCTCTCCTGGAAGAACTGGCCATTTTATTTCAGTTTTCTTTCCCTGGAGAAACAGCAATAGGAGTATGCCATCATTTTGTGACCAAACTCCATACTCACCTCCGGTGACTTCACTCTTTAAAATTCCAACAATCTCTTTGTGAAATGGCAAACTCCTAAAGATCTACAAGCTACTCAGTTTTTCCAAGGTTCAACACAATGAAGGTCTCCATAGCTCACATTTATAACTAACCTGATGAAACACCTTTTCGGGAGAATTTGGGCAAGGCATTAACTGTGCTGCAGGACTGATGGCTTTTATCTGCGCTTCCTTTTTGTGATTCAGAATAAGACAACGGAATCGAGCCTATTGTTTGACTAGCCATGAATTTATTTATGGTTTTAACATGCGAAACCAGTATAACAATTATAGAAGTTAGAAAAAATATAGCACTGAAAAAAGTATTCATGCAGAATGAGGCTTCCACTTGAACTATCCTCCACAATCACCAGTTAGTTGATTTGTCCCAATATTTATAGTTCATCATTACAACTGCCAAAACTGGCAACCACCAGGATTGTTGTCTTAATTAAGGACAGTAAACAGATTGTCCTATTTTTTTTTAATGAAAAAATCTAAAACGTAATACTTCACAGTTTAACATGTTTATTCATTTAAGTGAGCTAAAAAATAGTGGTGTGACATCTGCTTGAGAGACACTAGTACCTAACATTTTGGCTGTCTCCCCACCCATTTGGTTCTGATTAAGGGGGGGATAAAAGGAAGAGTAGAGGATTCTGTCAATTAAATGCATTGATGAACTACAAAAAAAATCTTTTCAGTCTTGGAAAAGTGTAGCAATACATCTACAAAAGGAATGTATTACAGCAAACTTAAGAGGATGGTGGGGAAAAGCGTTGCACAATATCTCCATCGTCTCTTTCATGGGAAAATATTGTTAAGCACAAGATCACAGACAATCTTTGCCAGTTTATTCATCTCAGGGACTCATTTTCCCAAGCGCAGGCATAATCCACTACAAAATCTTTTAAGAAGCAGTTCCAACATCACATTTCTTGTGCCATATTGTTATTTTCTTAGTCATAAGCACCACTAATTATTGTGCTACTGTAAGTAAAACTTGAAATGCGATCAAGATCTGTAGTAAGTATCCTGTTTGTTGGCTCTCTAGTGTGCCTAGTCTGCATTTCAAGCACATTCCTTTACTAAGCATCACCCTGAATGCATTTGACCTTCACCAACTGGCTCAGTTGTGTCTTATAGGCACAGTCCCCCATCGGAGCAAAGCGGATCATTACTCTATCGGGAGCTGCTAGCAACATTTTCCTCCCTGAAAGGGCAGCGTTCAAAACTTGGACCTAAGTCAGCAGATAAGCCTCCTCCATGGTAGCAATTTGCTTGGAAATGGGATGAGCATTTTGCAGGGCTTTCACCGTGCCATCATTTAGTAGGGTTGTTCGAAAACCATTTGTTTTTAAACACAACTTGTTAGGTCACTACTCTAGATGACACCTAAACAGATGAGTTTGCTTGTGGTGCGTATGTTTACAGTTACGTGCTGTGGCATAATCTCATAGTCTGTGTGTCGTCCCTGCTGCAGCTGGTCTGATGCATGGAAGGAGCTATGACAGATCCCCAATCACATGATGTCTATATGATATGCAACAGTGAACTTTAAATAAAGCGTTCTTCAAGAAAAGTTTAAATAGATCTCTAGGGTCCATTAGGGAAATGCTTAACATGCCTCCTAAGCTTCCAGTAAAATATATTTATGGACTCTAGGAAATAAGAGTTAAAGCCTTTCCTTGGCAATGTTCACCAGCAGCACTAGCAAAACTAGCATTGAGGCTTCTGTCCTGAGATGGTCTGCATGCTGGTTCTGCTTTTGTAGGATCAAAGGGAAAAGGAAAACTGCTGAGGAAAGATCTACTGAGCAGCCACTGCTGGAAGACTGTCATGCCTGCCTAGACAGACTCTTTCGGATGGGATATCCACTCCCACCTGCAGCGCAAGGACTTGGTACAGGCATCTTCTCCACAACCTCTGCTGGAAATAAATTCACTTGACTCCACAAGCAGAAGGTGACAACAATACTGACATCTACCCTTCCCCCAGAGGTGAATACACTTGAAAAGACCTGTCCCATTAAGCCAGGGCTGCTGTGCACACGGTTTGATCAGCAATCTTTCTTTGAAACAGGCATATAAAAGTATTGCTTCCATAATAAAATCAATCGGCCTGAAGTTGATGGGAGCTGCACAGTCGAACCTTGTCTGCAAAAGAGGTCTGCCCTGCTGGTATTGGTTTGGATGATAAGGGAAGGTGTCTTTACTGTCTTGCAAGTATTCATAGGCTATGCTTTGTTTTAATGTAAGTTTAGGGACTAGAACTTCCCAGAATAATCCAAATATTCTAAAACTATTGAGTATCACTGCTTACATTTGAATGTTGAGCTATTCAGAATGCTTTAATGTCCTTTCATATGTACATATAATTCAGTGTGACACATCCAACATTAATAAGAGCACAAAAATAGTAAAAATACATTTATTATTAAAATAGACACTGAGCAACTCATACAAAGATAGGCGGTCCAAAAACCAAGAGGCATATTTCAATCTCAGATATAATTATGGGCAAAATAAGCCACATGTTTGCAAGATTAAAATCAGTTCAACTTCAAAATATCAAGCATGGACAGTGTAGCCCTCCAGAAAGTGGAAATAACCTCAGGTCAGATTCTGACTTTCCCTTGGAGTAAAGCAGTTGTCATTTCAGTGAACTCAGAGGAGTAAGCTCAGAATTAGACCTCACTGCCAATATTGTTGTGCTTGTGCCTTTAAGAAAACCAAGGATGAATAATTTCATGAAAAAATGGGAGCTTTTAGCTTGGAAAAATTACTTACATAGTCCCATTAGAAATTATTGTACTGACAGATACAAAGATACTTGCTGCAGTATTTGCCACGCATTTCTATGTACACTGAACAGGAGTCTATCCAGTTTATCTTGCAAAAGGAGATTTTCTTGTTACATGTGAGTATCTTTCACACGACTGAAAAGACCTAACCCCAACCAAGCCAACAGACAAGCCATGGCACTTGTGGGCAATCTGGACTGATAAACCACAAATAGGGGAAGCTGTTTCAACCACACTTGTAGGTGCTTTGGATTTTGTCTCTGAGTCATAATTATGGGAAATGTAATCTTCCTGTTCTAGGAACTTTGTGTTCATAAATCTGACAGTAAGAATAGCTTGCCTTTTCATGGAACTGATTCAGAAAGCATATAATGAGACAACCTGCATGAAGGGGATAACGACACATCATTCTCAGGCCACACATCACCCAGAGAGCTACATGCAGACATTAAGAAAGCAATCCTTCCAGCATTTTATGGAACAAGAAAATTGCTCATGCAAAGTTAACAGGAGAGGTCTGCGGCTTCTGTGACATGTGGTGCGGCACTGGTGAAGTGAAAGGCATGTCACATCCAAGGAGACAGCTTGTGATATGCTTCTTCCTCGGCTGAAAGTCGAGCCATGTGTCAGATAATGCTTCACCATAGATGCAACATGTTGCTAAGCATTTGGTCATGTGTGTGAGTATTAGCAGACTAGAAGTCATACGAACACATAAATGTTTTGTGTCTGTATCAGTCATAATTAGAAAATGAGAAATATTTGCACATGTATGTTTTTGCTTCTCTTTCATGTTTTTCTCGGAAGACTTGTACTCTGAATTTCTACAAGAGTCGTTTTGCATTGCATAAAGTGAATGAGCAACATGACAGATAAGAAGTGGCTCCTTAGAGACTCATAATGTATATGGTCATAGTTACTGTATGGTTTAAAAATTAACTGTATTGATCTAGGTTCCTTAAGTGGTGATAATGGGACTGTGTCACTTTAAAATAAATATATTTTCCATTATAATATTTGCTATGATTTGTATCCCTTTGTCTTCAAGCTCCCTATAAGAAATCTTAGTTGGGCATTCTGGAACTGGTCGATAAATATCTCAGTTGCAACTGAACCTAACATTCACCCCTGAAACTGGCATCCAAGATAAGACCAAGAATTTCAGAATTATGATGACTTTCCTGGAAGCCAATCTGCCTAACTCCCTTGCCACATTCAGCACCAATGGCTTCACGCTTGTCCTGGTATCAAAGTGAATCTGAACTAGACAAAGACTGACCACAGTTCTGAAAGGATCAAAACTGAACCTTTAGAACCACAAGCTCAGTTGTATGCCAAAGCCAAAGCAGAAGAGGATAAAGCCAGAATTTCACAGCTCCCTGCAGCTGCTTTGACAGACTGACTTCTTCAAGTGGCTTGTGGTTATCAAAGGGATCAGACATGTTATCTGCAGTGCATATTCGAAAAGGTACTTTGCAAGAACTGAAGGATGTCATGGGGCCAAGATTTTCCCAATTACTAGTAGGCATGAAAAAAAAAGGTTTCTTGATACTTACAACTTCTCACATTAGTTTGATGATTAAAATGACTGCAATTTTTTTGCAACATCCCCTTAACAGGTAGAGCAAGTCAATACCACAACCAGCAGGAAGAGTATAATTAAAATAAGATTTTGACTTTATATTAATAGAGCAATACACTAATTAAAACCAACATCGACTGAACTTTCTATTTACACTAGTTCAGACAGCACAGGAGGCAAAGAACTGTGTTTTGGAGGCATATGCGAATGTTAGAGCTTCTGTCATCCAGGTGCCATTTCTGACAGAACACATGTGTGCTGAACAGTTGGCAAAAGAATGAAAAAAGATTACTGCAGATATATGGGCATACAGAATCTGGGATGACATAAAATTAAGTCCATATAGGAGGTGACAGACTGCTTCAAAAAAAGATTTTTTTTTTTCCCCCTACAATTCCTTCCATCTCCGTACACTCGCATGTGCCCACATGCACAAGAAAGATTAAAAGGAAGAGAAAGGATGAGGGTTTTTAAATGTATTTTAAATACAAATCAAGGAAGGACTTTTTATTTGGTATTTCTCCTTTCTTTTGGGAAAGGAAAAGGAACCTAATTTGGCTATTAGGAAGCTTTGATACCTAAATTTAGTCAAGGCAGACTCTCCTCCTGTGAAGTCAGCATCAATACCCATGATAATAATAGCACCTGTCTTTTCACATCAAAGTTCTCTGCCTGAGAAAAAAATAATGTAAACAATAAACCTCACTTATTGAACTGCTGCTCCTGGCTTTGGTGTTAACCAAATACACTCGCCAGGGACGAGCGTTCTCTTGTTTCGCAGATCTGGAATGTAAAAGCGACTGACGTATTGCAAAACTTTCTTGTGAATTTGGACTGTGAGAAATGGCATCATTTACTGTCTCACAGTGAAGGTACTGTGTGTTCCTACGTAGTCTTGTTCAAGTTGAAAAAAAATCTTGATGATAGATTCATTGCATCTGCTAGTTTTCAGCTGGATCCAGATCAAGGTCAACTTCATTGGAAATGTTAAGATAAAAGAAAGCGTAGAAAGCCAACAAAAATACCAGTATAGCTGCAAGGACGAGGGCAACTTCCTGTAGAAATGAGAAAAAAGAGAAAACAAGATCTGTTAGCACTGTATTTTCAGATAAATCAGGAATAAATATTAATTCCATTCTATACTGCACGTGAAAATAACATCAGACATATATAATTGGATAAGGCATTGATACTTTAATAATTTCTTCTTTGTGATTACCATTTCAGAATGTTATAAAAGCCATTAACCTCAAGATTTTACTGAGTCTGATATACTGCCAGAAATAAGATGTTTGGCTTAAAGGTCTTTGGTCTGACCTAGAAAGCTTTACATCCTTTTGTTATGCTATTCCTTCCTTTAAAAAAGAAAAGTCAGAATTCACAAACCACAGTTTTGAACACAAATTTAAGTTATGAATTTACACTGTGAATTTTGATGTTTTCTAGCAATATGTTACTGCTTTTTGCCAACAAATTTGTAATTTTTTAATGAAGCAAACACAGTATGGTGGAAGTCAATGAAAATTGCTACCTCTACCTCCCAACCTCCTGGCAGGCATTACAATATGGAGCTACAAAATCTTTCAGAATTGGACGAAACTTTTCTTCCTTCCCCTCTGCAATAAGGCAAAAAGCACAACAATTTGCACTTGCACTTGCCTTTCTTCCCATAAAATATTGCAACTTGCTGCATCTTTCTTAATTAACATAAAAGAGTCTTCCAAAATATACATGATTTATAGCAGCTTTCAGAAGCAGAAAAATGTTTTTGTACTACTCGTCATACTCATTATGTGACTGCCTATCATCATCTTCTATCTTAAGGCTGGACTCTGTTAAGCTCCAACTTTAGATCTCAGATATAAAAAATCATCCTCTTCATAACACTGCTTCTTTCAAAGACATGATATTTCACATTTTAAAGTTTTTATTTTCCAGGAAAGCACAGCATGCTTCCTGTACTGCTGAGTGTCATTTTGCTAGACAATGAAAAGAAGAAATATAAATTTGAGAAAAATCCTTATGTCCCTTCAGCTTGCAGAAAGTACCACTTCCACTGCTGAAATAATGCTCTGCTGCATTCCTTATCATCATGATGCATTGTTAAAGTCATGCACTGAGGTGATCAAGAGGAACAGTTTAGTTTGTTACCCCCAAAAACCATTTTCCCTCTGCGAGATGAAGCAATGACCGGTCCACCAAATCTCAGCTTCATGTTACCCTACAAACCATCTGCATCAGAACAATCCAGGTGCATACTTGAAAGGAGAGAAGAAAAACTGTTTGGTGACTTTGTAACAACTAATATGAATTGGTACAAAAGATGCCACATCAAAACTGCTCTGCCAATGGGACTGAAAGGAGATGCCCACACTGCATTTTTAGATAATCAGACAGCTTTTACCATCCAAGGAGAGAATTTGACCCTCCTTGGTGTAACATTCACTGTGTCCACTAAAAAAGGTCATGTGAATTCTTCCTAAAAATACCTGTTTATCCCCTCTGACTAGAAGGGGAGCGGAGATGATCTCTCTGGTGTGGAGAGCTGCACAGATATGAATTCCATCCAGTATCTCTAGACTGATGGTGGCTTTGTGACCAACTTTGTGTGCCCACAGCCATGAAGGAGTTAACCATGTTAGCTTCATTTTTATAAAGCCCAGCCCATAATCTGGCATTCTTCTATAGAACAGCATTTCATTTGCATTTACATGAATGCATTATATAGTTTATCAGAATGTTGGATCAATAATTCAACATATGCCATCTAATAAACTTTGAAATACTACTGCCTAGTTGGCGTATGCTCTATAGGAGCCTTTGTTCTATAGAAACCTTTGCTTTACATTTTATATGGATGATTAATTGAGATGTTCTTTAAATTTATTTTACCACATTAAAATTGCTCCTGTAAATTTGCTGTTGCTGTTTGCTATAGATTTCTACTACATTTCCCTCTTAGAATTATATCATCCTCTGAACCTCATCCTCCTGATTTCATATGATTTGATTAAAAAAAAAAAAAAGTACATCTAATTCACTAATATATTAAAGGAAAGTGATTTTTGCTTTGTTGCAGTTGCAACACGTCAGTATCTCACAAAAGGGCATGGCAGCATCAGACA
Organism: Zapornia atra; assembly: GCA_013400835.1. Classification (NCBI taxonomy): domain Eukaryota; kingdom Metazoa; phylum Chordata; class Aves; order Gruiformes; family Rallidae; genus Zapornia; species Zapornia atra. Next base: position 15,939 of record VZTU01008168.1, read on the forward strand.
GGTTTCATTTATTTCCTTGTATCCACAGCTGTGCTCCCAGACCCATCTGGCCACACAGCTACTAATCTTAAGAGGATGTAATAAACAAGTGACATACAACTGCAAGCTCCATCTGCTCAGGAGAGTGGACAACAAAACCGTACAATGCAGGCACCGTTCACACTTGACACGGAGAGCAAATTCATTCCGGTATTAAAAAGTTTTTTTTCCCCCTTGTTTGGATGCCACGCTTTCTGCTTTACAATAGGTTCACCTTTCCCCTCCCTTCTCCCCATCCTCCCTTCTGAAACACTGTGGTAGCAGGAGCAAAATTTTGGGGAACGTTTGCGTTAAAGGTTTGTTTTCTAGGAGGTGGAACTGGAAAAGCTTGATTTTTATTCTCAGGCTGCCCCATAACTCCTTTGATAGAAGTCATTCTTTAACTCCCCCGCCAAAGCTTTACAGTGAATAACACTGAAATAACAATACCCCTTTCCTCACACAGGCCTTAGGGACTGGGTGGCTGGAGCAGTATTTATTAACCTCAGGAAAGAAAAGCCTTATTGAAATTCCAGGTTTAAGAATTATGCAAGAACCTTAATTTTGAGTTACTGAGGAAAGCAGAGTTACAAAAATCTAAAATAAACAGCCCAACAAAGGACACCTGGCTCTCAGCTAGGAACATGCAGTCTCTTAAGAATTGCATCCAGTTTATCAACTTTTATAAACATGAATTTTGCAATGTAAATAGCAAATGAGATGCCACACCACTATACTGTCTTCGCAAGAACAGTATATATTGTCATTTTAATTTGTTTTATACTTAGCAGGCTTTGCTATTTGTATTTTAAGCCATGCATAGAAATGAAATGTTAAAATACTCCCTGCTCGGCATATATAGCTCTCTTTCTCTTGCACTTCATGGATCATCCTCATCATCCCTCTGCGAAATCCATTTACTCAGAGGATTTCACCATGAATAATTAACCAATATAGAAAGAGTCCTATAGAAATAAACTTAAAATGATCACAAGGCTTTTTCTCCCCCTTTTTTTTTTCCTTTTATAACATGGTGCAGAATGCTCAGAAATAACATCCCTGCTCTCAAATCCCAAAGTACAGTCAAAGAAGCCTTTAAAAGGAAGAGAATTTTCTATTATATTCTCTTTAGAACCATACTGATTTCAGTTTAGTTGCGTTGTTCATAAACTTTTCCATAAAGGAAACACATGCCATTACAGCAAAACGTAGATTTAATCCTCCTATCAGTTTTTGTCAGTTCTACGTCTCACGCCAAAATACTTGGATAATGTCCTCGGATTCACCCTGATGGAGCAAGTTACAGAGTTGGGATCTAAACAAGATTAATCGGGAGACAAAAAAAAACAGGGTGAGGAGAAAATGTTGGCTGTAATACCACAAATCTGGACACTGTATATGGCAGCATCATATCCTACACATATAGAGAAATATCAAACTTCCAGGAAATTTCAAATTTTTCACATATATTTATTGTCCTCCAAAGAGAACAGTACCTTTTTTATCTGAAACCAGCTTAAAACCAGGTGAAAGAGTAGCACCAATTGCTGTCTTTGAAATGCTAAAGTGTCCCTAGCTATTTCTGAACAGGGATGAAAAGAAAATCATGCTGACCAAGGATACTGTAGAAATAAAACAAACATATACGGACTTGGCAATCAACCTTTTAATCCCATATAATTTCTAACTGGAAGACTTTATCTGGACATTCATTGTGGCCATTTATTTACAGCTGTAAATACAATTGTACTTAAAAATTGATGTTTACTTTCTCAGTGCCAGACATTCTACACCTAATACAAGGTAACTGAAGTAATATTAACTTTTATCAGTAATTTTAAGCTACACATTTTTTATTGCAAAAATTTCAGATGGAACGAGGATTATTATTGTCTCAACAAGTTACTATGACAGAGTCATCTAAAAGGCCTGGCTATATGATGAAAAAGTAACGGGATTAATTTTAATATAGCTAAACGCAAGATAATATATACAGGTATCAAAGATGTAGACAGTACTTACAAAGTGGAGGGCTCTGCCTTGAAAACTTACGACTCTAAAAAGGTATTTGAATTTAAGGGGTAACCACCGCCTCAGTGTGGTCTGCAAAAAGACTTCCAGTAGGGAGATGACTGGCATTTATCTTAGAGAAGAATGAGAGGTTGTTTGGTTACAGCATATAACTATATATGCCATACACCTGTATTTAAGTAAGGCACTTCACAGTGTGGGGTCCTTCTATCTTGTTTACAAGAAGCTCTCAAGGTCCAGCTGCGGTTAGATAAGCTCAGTCTTGAAATAAGATGCCATTTCCTAGGAGCAAGAATGACTGAACATTCTAGTAACCTCCTGGGAAAAATACAGACTTCCATGGCTGAGGGTCTTTTATGGTCAGATCTCTCAAAAACCAGTACATCTTTATTCAGCCATTAGGAACAATACTTCAACTTGGGCTTGTGGGAAAAGGAGGTCCCAGCTGCCAGCCTCGGCGTGGGTGAAATCAGCCCTCCAGATTGCTCCCCTCTTTCGGGGCCCTGGGAAGACTGGGATTACTTACATGGAGGGCTGGGATGATCAAGCCCTGGTGTGGCAGCCACACATGCAGCGGGGTGCTCAGCTTTTGCTGGTACAAGATGCAGACTAATGGTTCATTGCAGCAGTCCGCTTTGTGTTGAAGCCTTTTTGAGATGGCGTGGGAAAGGGAGAGGAGCCACAGGCTTTTTTTAACCCCACGTTCACTCCTCCGCTGTAAATAACACATCATTTCTGTGCTGTGCAGTTTCTCTTTCCCCTTTCCTTTTCCATACTGAGCTTGCATCTGGACGATGCATTCAGTCCCATGCTCTGACTTGGCTGGTCCTGTGTGGAGCCAGGAGTTGTACCCGATGATCCTTACGGGTCCCTTTCCAACTCAGGGTGTTCTATGGTTCTATTGTCAGTGCTGCATTCTGATCCTCCAAAGTACCAGACTGTTAAATGCAATGGCACATCTTGCTTCAGACTTTCTATTTAGGAGCAAAAGAAGTTTCCTTTGTTTTGGGATTTTTTTCCTCCAATTGTATGGATTTAATTTCTGGGATTTGAGGTTTTGTTGTTTACAATTATTCTCTGAAGTGTTAGAGATGGTCATAAGTAGACACTAAAGCCTAACAAAGAGGGACTACTGCTTGGAGACGGTACAGAAAATCTTCCTAAGCCCTTGCTTGGTGCATCTTTTTCACATGCTGAAAGCAACCATCATTCCTCTACTTAAGTGTACAGGTCATACCAGGGTCAGATGGGAGCAATTTGATTTTGTTTTTCTCCTTCTACGTTTTTTTTTCCCCTCCTTTCTAATTCAAGGTCAGGGATCGAAGTCTGACTACTGGGATCACTGGGGAGATCACACTTTGTCCACTGGTGGCACATTACGCAGCCCTGCTCTTTATGTGAGGCACATAAACTGGTTTGAAGATCCAATTTTTTGGCCACGATAAAGTGCCTGAACTTCCTAGAAAGTATTTGGAGGAAATTTTGTGATCTGTAACATATAGAAGGCCAGATCAAATGATCTAATAGTCCCTTGCGGCCCTAATTTCTGCAAAGCTATGAAACTATATTCCCAACTTATCTTGGCAATGTAGTTCACTAACTTAGCAGATTATGAACAGCATGAGATCAGAGGACACCCTTTGCCAAAACACACTAGGAATGTCTTCTTATCTATTCATACATAACTTGTTCCAGATGAGATAAATGCTTAATAGTGAGCTGGCAAGCTACACAATAGATTAAGCAGCTATGCAAAAGAATGACAGACAGTAAGCTCTCACTTTTTTAGGAAACATGCTTTGCTTAGCTCAATCGATGTACGCCATTCCTAATAATTCTCTATGGAGTGGTATTCCACAGTCAATTATGTCTTTGCAAGTGGGTGTAAAACGCTACTGTTCAGATTTGTGTCTACTTTTCAATAAGAGAGAAAACTTCATCATCTATCCCACGGACCACTGATTCATTCTTGCAGCCTGTGGAAAAAAATCTCTCCCCAAGAACTTGCATTGCTTTCAGCCTCTGCATGCCAAACCACAGCTATCTGGAGCCGATCTTCCACGTTCTTCAAAGCATTTTCTGCTTGCCACCCTCCTGCTTCACTTCTTCCTCGCCCACTGAGAGCAGAGTCACCAACAATGGTGCAGACCCCTTGTGCTCCACCAGGTAAGGGAGCAGGTGGGCTTCCACCAGGACGAGCCTCCCGAGGGGGCAATAACAAAACAATCACGCAGAGAAGGTTCAGAGGCTCCCCTTTTGGTCCTGTTATAAACAATTTTGTCTTATCCAAACACTAGGAGACACACAGCATACTGCTTTCTATCCAAGTTGTTTCTTGAGACAGGGGTCCTGCTTTTCCAAGAGACACCATATATTTTGGCACTCTCTGTATCAAGTGACACATACACAAACAGAACGAGCTCTGCTGCAATATTTAATTTTTAAACATGTTTAAAGAGCAAATATTACACACCAAATACTAGCATGGTCACCCTGCTTGAACTAACTTTTGATAGTTATTAGTGCTTAGCTGCTTCTCTGACATTATCAACACGGATAAAATCTCTCATTGGGGAAATTAAAAAGTACTAAATGCCACTGACTGAAAGAAACTTTGTTACTTTAAACCCTGCATTAAAATGACAAGGCAATCACAGTTTGACAAGACAAGCTAATTAGTATGCCAGCGATGAAATGTGAAGGATCTCCAGGGGATTGGTTCTGAAAAGTTTTATGTCATTTATAGGGCTTTTTCTTTTAAGCGAATGTTGTCAGCTCTCACGGAGAAATACACAACAGTTGAATTTCATTATCTTCATAGAAATTAAGGACTAAAATCCCTTCACTACTTTCCAGTCCTCTTTTTCCTGCCTCCTAAATACTACACCAAGTCTTAGTTTACAGACAGGAAAATAAGTTATTTGGGAACTAGTGCAAAACAAGTCGAGAGGTATCAGTGAGCATTAAATCCTATCTTGTTAAGTGGCACTACAGTAGTTATTGTGTTAGGTATTTCATAGAATTATAAACCTACGTCAGAGAGCTTGTAGTTTACATCTATGATATTGATATCCTTCCTCTACAATATTTTTATTAACTACAACTTAGCTTTTTATAGGAAATTCTTAAAATATTTTGAAATTCTGCATACTGCAGCATGTACTGAAACCTGCAAAACTAAATAAAATAACATGGTAAATAGACATATGCATGTGTTTTCTCAAAGATTTACAAGAACTTCTATTTCAAATGCTGCCTACTCATTTCATTGCTCTGTAGTTACACTCCCTTTTTTTTCTCCCTCAACACAGACCGAAGTTAATCAACTGTCACAGCACAGAACGGAGTCCTGCATCATCTACAAAGGCTAAAGTATCAGCGTTTGGAAGGTGAATCATGTTGCTTATCACCATCAGAAAACTTTGTCAATATGAAGTGACAACTGTGACGATACCTTCCCAAAGGAAGAGCTCAGGCACACTCGAAAGCTCTGAATATTAGGAAACAATTAAAGGACTGCACACTCAAGGATCCAAATAGTTTCATGAATGTACATAACCTGATGGCTCCTCAACTCTGCTGACTCTTCTGACAGCCACAGACATGAGGAGCAGTTGGTTTAACTGCTTTCACATGAAGCAGGCGACTTCAGGAAATTATTATTTCAGAATTTATCCAGAAGACAGCAGAGGAGTATCTGGAGTAGGTGTGGAGGATGAACGTAAAAAGATGGCTCTTGGACAGCTGGAGGAATTTAATAATGGACTGAGCAAAACAAGCCCTGAGAGAGAGGAGGAGAAACTAAGGAGCCTCTCCTGTGGTAGGGAGGCTGATCCGCTGCCCATGGTGAAGCTGATGAACTGGAGGGATAGAGCAGGGTGAAGAGTTGCCACTGGGCGACGTGAAGAGGTGCAAGTTTACCCCAAGACATTAAATATTCCTCGCTTCCACGCTGAGCACTGCAGGGTCTGTCAGGAGAGTGCAGAGTTCTATTCTGCAGGGATTGCCCATATTCTCGTAGAAGTACTGTAACATTTAGGAAGCCTGAGGTTGTTGGCATTAAGCAGGCTCAGAGCGAAGGACGCATAAAGAGGCCCTGCTTTCTTTCCCTCACAAGTGTATCCCTGGAGGGAAAGGTGCCCAACTTGCCTTCCCTTTTGCTTCAGCTCTGTCAGCTTTTCTCAGCAATTAGGAAGCAAAGCAAACGACTGTGATCTGTTTGGGGATGAACCCGAGTCATATTTTAAAGGTCCAGGTGTGCAAAACTTATTACAGTTGGAAGACAATATTCGAAAGGATTTCTTTCTCAGGTTTTTTCTTTTCTTGCTTAAAGACAGAGGCAGAATTGCAAACCTGAGACGTTGCACAGCACAAGTAGCAGAATATCCCGTGACCTGGAGAGCTTGTGTGTGCCTTGATGGCAAAACTCAGGAATATATTTGTACAAAATAAATTGTTCTTGATTTCTTTACTCACTAATACTTGATTCTTCGTTATACATATGATCACGCACATGCTTTCCTTTCTCCCTCATTTTAAAGAATTACTTAAGAAAATAAGGAAGCAAAACAGGTTTTGAAGGAGCAGGGTTCATATTTTTCTCACTTGTGAAAAACATGCAAAAAACATGTACTTTTTAAAAGAACTAGGCTGTACAGCAGAAGTCTCCAACTAAAACATCACTTTTAAAAGGTCATGTCATTGAAAGTAAAATGCAAAGTAAAAGTAAAATTTAAGAAGAAACTAAGGAAAAAGCATTGCACTCAAAAGGTTAATAATCTATCCTTTAAACAAAAAAGGCAATCTACTTTTTCTCATTAAAACCTGACACACAGCACTAACTGAGGAGATTATGTTGTGAAAACATACTGCATCGCACGGTAATGCTTGATCGAGATCAGCAATCAGGAGCAAAAAGAAAGCGCTGTTTCGTGATTATAATAGCAAATTCTGGAAGACAACCAAATACATCATCTGGCAGCTCAACAGCTGTTACAGCTTGGTAGTAATACCTTGGCATTTGCTATAAGCTATAACTTGAAAAAATTGATTTCTCATCTGCCAGAAACAGGAAAATGTTCTCCTTTTAACATTTCTGAAGTTTCTTTCACTAGAATACTCAGGTATTTGATCCACATTTTTTCATTTTCCCTGCTTTTCCCCCTTACTCCTATGCTAATTGTATATCAATTTGATTTGAAAATAAGCGTGAGGGAAAACTACTGGTTGCAACTTAAATAAACAATGTGTGTTCAGATAAATCCTGTTCTGATGACACACTGGCTAGTAGATAGCACACAATATTCCTAATTCTCCTCCTTGTTCACAGTCGCAGCCATGATAAAATAGTCACTATGATACCTCAACCTGCTGAAAAAGGGACAATTCCAAAAATAAAGTTCAGCACCTTTCCATGTGTTTTGCTGTTAGTTAAGTCTTCTTTTGCCAAGTCAGAGGCAGTACACAGGGATGAAGACTGAGATAATAATGCTGAGAATTTATAAGACTTAACAAATCCGGTCTTTAAATTACTCCTGGGCATAGGATAGTAAGTGGAAGATGTTTATTGTAATTTTTATAACTATCTGAAATCATTAAAGCATTAGTTCTGTGCATAGACAGGGTCCCTGAAAAGATCAGTTTTCTAAGTATACAGTACTTCACTGAACTTAACGTTAGTATGCGTCATAACAGGGACATGGACTACTTTAAATATTTTAGCATTTCAACTATTCTAGTTATTTTAGGGTTAAGTAAAAGCATCCCATCATAAATATTTTAGATTCTGGCATTCTACTTAGATTTTGAAGTGTCATAAACAATATCTCTCAGAAATCAATGTTCACAGAGTACATCTATGGGGAAAAGAAACAACATATACACAAAGGTGGTATAAGCTATCAAATAGATCTCTACCTTTACGCCTAGCGCAGTTTTCTTGGCCTCTGCTTTTAATCTTGTAGCTCTTAACATAGGCCTGGTTTTCTTATAATCTTGTTTTCCTAGAGCAGAAAAGCACAATTAATGAAAACGGCGCAAAAAAAGAATATAAAGAATTTCAGCGATTATTTCAGTTGTAAAGTCAGATCTAACATTTCAAAACATGCCACAGCCCAGCACTTTAAGTAGGAGCTACTCTGTAAGAGCAGGAGGGATGGTCCTTAACACAGGCAATGACAGCAACAAGCAAGAGCCGACAAATCTGTGTAAAACCTGTTACTCCAGAGGGACGCCAAAATGCACATACGGATACCCGTCCACTCGTACAATGGTTTTTAAAACTGTTCAACAAATTGGACAACAAATAAATAACAACAGATTAAAAGTGGATGACCCTTTTCCCTCACGTTTCAATCAAAACAAAATTTTCATTATAATTTTTGCTGATTAGTCATCTCTAATGCAGACAGGGATGTGCAGTACAGGACATTATGGTGCGCGCAAATGTTTCATCATGCTGAACCGGAACATTATTCACACCTATCAGAAGAACTCAGACGGGTCAGTCCATGTAAGTGCTAATAAAACCATTGCTTCACACCATCTGCTTGTAGAAACACATTGCACAGAATCTTGTAGAAGTGTCTTAGATGGACTTTAAAAAACTTAGAGAGACTTCTTCTGGCAGCCACAAAGAGTGCAGCCAAGGGCTTGGTTACCATGAAGCCATATGAACAGAGTTCAGAGGAGGACATGCAAGTACTTAGAAGTGGCATAAATCATTTATCTCAACTTAATAATAAAGCATAAAACACTTGATAAATCTCATGGATATTTCTGCTGTCTATGTACTATTAACCATAGTTTCTTTATGTCAACAGAAGTCAAGGTAGGAGAAGTAAAAGAGGAATCTCTGAGGGAACTTCTCAGAGGGGTAGAGCCTCAGGACAACTGCTTTGGCTTTTCAAAAATGTCCTTTCCCTTTGACACCCTCCCCCCCTTTTTTGTCCAGCTAAGCTACAAGGCTTAAAGCAGAAATGTTTGGTCATTTTTCAACCACTATTTTAATCTCCTTGCCCACTAGCTTTCATTATTGTTACTTTCAAATAATTTAACCTTTCCTCTAAAACTGTGCCGAGTAGTTTCGTGTATGCAATGCTCCCATTTGCTCAACCAGATGTGATCTTACATTCATAATCAATAGTATGATCTCATTTTATGGTCACTTTTAAAACTGGGATATTATAGTGAGGCAAAATTCTGAAACATGAATTCGAGAAGAAAGTGGATTAATGGAAACACTCCCCTGCCCTTCTGCAGTCTTTGTACCACTGCTCACATTCAATACAGAGCTGTGTAGCATATTGTGGATGCTGAACTCGTATTACAAATTTGCTTTCATTGTATAATCTCTCCTCAAACCCTAGGGATTATATATTGCAAAGGTCTCCGTATTATCCTTTGGTCAGATATTATTCATAAAAGACCTGAAATAACTTAGAAGATACTCAATAAAAAAAGCAAAAATGACTGAAACCACGTCTATTGGGAAAAAAATAAAAAGAGTAAAAACATAGAGCCAAGGAATCTTCTTAGAGGACAGAGTGAAGAAAAGATGTCAGCATGACTATTTATCAATGATAATGGCATTGATAGCAGGAGTGGCGTTATTTTTTTGAACAATTAATGAAAGAATGGAAGGAATCACCAAAATGGCTAAGCCATGAGATGAAGCCAGCCAGAAAGAGAACTTGTTTCTTCTCCCTAAAGTGCTGCAGCTGTACTTTTGCTATGAAATAGTTAAAGAGCTGTCAGAATTTCCATTATAAATTGCAGGAGTTTATAACTCATAAAAATTCACTGCAGGCTGAAATTTGGCATAGATATACCCCAGCCTTAAATTTTTTTGTTTGTTTGTTGGAAGCCAACTTTCAATAAAGTGATGCAGCTGTTCTTACTTACTTGCGAACAAACTACAGAAATTTATCCATATGAGATGTTTTAAGCATGAAAAATACCTTCATTTAGACATACAGAACTGACAAGGACTCAGTTCAATTTCAGTTCTCATAATTCAGGTTTGCTGCTCTCCCATCAGGGGTAAATAAAGGAGGACAGTTAGAGGTTTCCCTTCAAGTGAGGCAATGTCAATAGATAATGAAAACTAGAAAAGCTTTGTAAAGCTCATTTAGAAGAGGAAACAAGTCAGCTACCGAACCCACCTCTCCTTCCTCCCATTGCCCGCCCCCCTTCCTCATCTCCAGGGCTCAACTGTGAAGGTGACATGAGCAGTAGTAAATACTGCAGAAGAGATCCAGTTTGTGAACCACATCTATCAGCAGGACCAAAACTATTCCTAGAAAAGGAAAAGATTATTGGTGTTCTTTCCCTTGGTTTCAGGCACTCTGCTACTGTTTATTCCAGTGTTGCGGCTACGGCTAAGACTGGATTCTACTTATGGAGAGAATACTTCCAGATTTATATTAAATCTGATCTGAACAACTAACCCCCCCCCCATATAACAAATAGGCTACCTTAATAATGACTCTAGAGCTGGTAGTTCTCCAAATCTATGCACCTGACAGTAATTTACCACTCTCCTTGCTAAATGCGATAGCCAAAAGGAAAATAAAAATGGTAGGGAAACAGTCTGAGTCCACCAAGTGCAAAAGTTTAAAAAGGGCATCTGTAGAGTTCTTTGTAATGAAAACCAGATTCAGCAATTGTACTGAAAGACTCTTAAAACATCTGAACTTTCTGAGGTCTTGGGAAAGACATCTGCACTGCAGGACTATAAAGCACTATGAAATGCAAAGCCCCAACCACGTGAGTACTGATCATTGCCACCTGGAAAGTAGGCTGAAATAAAAAATCCAGGCTCCCCATGCGCCTGTGGGCCTGCAAAGTCAACCAGTTGGAATACGTATATTCACACTCCGCATGTCTTCTAGTTTTATCTCACTTATCCTGCAAGCCTTCTTGTACATTTATCTGTCAGAGTCATCAGCCTAAGCTGTTTCTCCTTCCCAGGAAGTGACCGTCAAAGCCAGTTAAGACAGACTCATCAGAAAAAGCCCCATTTGTCTACTTTACCCAACGTCTATCCAAGACACTGAGTTTTCCCGGGGGAATGTATAAAGTCAAGAAGAAGCCAAAGAAGATAGAACTGGAAACTTTCCAGACCAAATCTTACTTTTTGTATTACTTAAGCAAAATCCTTTCCTCTCCTACTTCTCATTAGTGTTATCAATTCATCATTTCACACACCCCACTTTTTTTTAAAAACAGATTTGCCACATCTTTCTTCATGACTTTTCCAAAGTCCACCACTTACTCTCCATTTTTAAGGCAAAGAACTAGTCCATGATAAGGCAACGTTTCCTAGTGAGTACAGCCATCATCTCTCCGCTTGTACTGCTTCCCAAGACCAGCTGCAAACATCATCCACCTTTCCGCTCCGGTGCCTGAAGATGCCTTCACCCTTCAGGAGCTCTCCAGAGCTCACCCCTCATCTCACCCCTTCCTTCCATCCTTCTTGCACAGTTTTTTCCACTCCTTTGGTGGCAAAGTGACCTCAGTAGCAGCTTAACTGAGTTGTGCCCTGTTTACAGATCCTGCTTGGAAAATTTTCCACTGGTAGAAATGAAGACTATTCCACTAACTGTAGGATTAGAAAAGGGTGAAGATAAGGGTGAAATATATGGAGCTTTTGAGCTACTAAGCACAGCTGCATTGAGAAAAATGCCAAAGTGTTTCCCTTATAGTGAATATTAGGGATTCATACAATATGCAACGAGTTGCATGTAACTCATGTAACTACGATTAAAATACTATGGATTTCACAATAATTTTTGTGATTTATCTCTACTCACAAGGGAAATGGAGATCCCATATATCTTCTATTCAATAATTTTAATAACAGATTAGAGATGACCTGATCTTGTATATTCAGTATTCTTTTTAACGAAACCTCCAATGACACCATGACTAATGCAAAAATTAAACTACATAATACATATGAGCTAGACAAGTTCATTAAGTTCTCGGTGACCATTTTTCTTCTTAGTCTACAGAAATACTGTGCCATTACCAGGTAGTATGTGTAACACTGCGCTTCTATTCACATACCAAGCTCTGTAATACATGTAACTGAGAATGCAACATGCTGGGCACTATATTTAAGAAAACTGACTACATTTGTGTTGAAAGATGCTGCTGTTTAAGATACAACCTGAACAAGCCTATAGAATAACTTCATGAGAAGAAAAAAAGAATTAAGATTCCCAACCCTTCCAGATATTTACTCTTTCATTCTAACAATAGCTCATTACTGGAATTGAATAACAGACTAAAGACTGCCTCTCCGCTTTTCAATTCATCAGGCTTAAGCAGAAACAGGACTGCATCTTTGGCCTTTGTTGATGCTTCTGTCCAAGCTTATTATCATATGAATATCTAGTTATTGTTTTATAAATGTTCACATTTGGGGAGCTCCCTGCTTTCTTTTCTCTCAGTAGACTTTACAATATCCACCTTCATTATCATCATGTGGCAGCGTTGCTCTTCGCCTGCATTTGCTACTTTAAAAATTAATGCACTGCTATTTTCTGAATACTGTACTGCGTAAGCTGCTTATGAGTACATTATGCTATCAAGCAAGCACATGCAGAAAAGCTTCCTAAACTGTTATTCTTTCAATGAAAATACAGCTGGTTCTGCTTCAAAGGCACTTCTTTTCACCTGCAAATGGACTTGCTCCTACACTTATTCCTCAATTCATTGTCTTTTATTTGTGTCTGCAAATCTTTAATTGCCTTTAATTAGAAAAAAGTAATTTCAGTGCTTTAATCTTGCAAATACATTCAATCATAATTCTGTCTGGGATGAATACCAAGTTCTATTCACTGACTGATCTTTATAACAAAGGTATATAAATTTATTGTCCGTTTATATAGACCACACCAATTAAGCCACAATGGAAAAGCAAATAGATAAGAGTCAAAATATTTGAAATGAGAAATGTGCAATCTAAATTTAATTACTCAGACAAATTATTTGAAGATGAGTTATTTACAGCATGCCAAAAAAACCTGACAGATAGTAAAATTTGCTAATCAACATTACAGATTTAAAATTCCTTTCAACACTTTCACTATAATTTGTAACAACCAACAAACTGCTGTCCTCAATATTTCTGTGCTGGTATTATAGTCATAATCAAAACATTAGTAAGACATTTTCCATACAGTAGCAATCCATTTCATATGATAAAGTATTAAGGTGTAATAAAACAACTACTGGGTAAAATTTAGTTACCCCTAGTAGTTTAACTAAAGTACATTAATGTAAGTGATGCTGAAACCCTATTAAAATGTCTACATAGCTAATTAGGAACTAGAGACAAACTGTGGCAGGCTTTACTGTCAAACTGGCAGTGTGAAATCACACACCTAGGTAAGCTGGACTCAATATTATTGTTATGATTATTGATCAGAATTAGCGAAGGTTTGGGAAACCCTCCATAAAACCCCACAGAACAAACCAAGAACTAGAAAACAGTCCTCTGGTCTTTTCAGGGTTTCCACAATCTGTTGTTGAGCATTCCCTCCTTTTTCCCATCGTAACAGAGGGAAGGGAAAGGTTAGGTCTTGCTGGGAGGGGAGAAGGTCCAAGGTGGAATAAGGTCTCAGTCAAGCTATTTAGAACATCCTCCTTCCATGCAAGACATGTAATCTTAAGTATTACTCGTGTTACACAGAGAACATCACAGAGCCACGAAGGGACTGTAAAATCCAACAGTTTGAGTTCCACCTTGCTCAGCTATGCTGTGGTGGTTCCCAAGCCAGTTAGGTCAGATGTACCACAGAGCCCCTCCTGTGAAGAAGTACCTTAATTATCACACTGTTTCTTCAGAACTGTTCCTGTGACCAGCTATGGTCCCCGGGGCTTTAAGCAGGAGTCTAATAGGACAGGTTATAGAATTATAGAATTGTCTTGGTTGGAAGGGGCCCTTTAGATCATCAAGTCCAACCATTACCCTAACCTGACAAACACCACTAAACCATGTCCATCAGCACCATATGTAACTGTCTTTTAAATACCTCCTGGGATGGAGACTCCACCACTTCCCTGGGAAGCCTGTTCCAATGCCTAACAACCCTCTCCTGTTATGTTATGTTATCTTATTTTGTGTTGTGTTGTTATATGTTTATTTTAGAAGGCATTTCTGGAGGTCATCTGGTCCAACCCTCTACTCAGAACAAAGCCAAATTCTAAACTGTATCCAACCTCAAACTTAGCTCCAGTTGCTTAGGGAGGTAGTCTAGCTGAGTTTGTCTAGCTGAGCTTGTCTAGCTGAGCTCTGAGTATTTCCAAAAGTGGAGATTTCACTACCTCTTTAAGCAAACTTTTTCCAATAGCTGACCATCCTTCTGGTAAAAACATTTTTCTCCTACGTAATTGGAATTTCCATGTTCAAACTTGCTTCTTGTCCTACCGTTGTGTATCTTTGAGAAGAGTTAGGCTCCACCCTGTCTGTAGCCTTCTATTAAGTATCTGTAGACAGAAATATCATCTCAGGTGAGCCTTCTCAGAGCTGAAGAAACCACCGCTCTCAGGTTGTCCTCCAGATGGTCACCTTGGCTTTTCACTGGACTCACTCTAGTATGTCCATGTCCTAGTTTTCTTGAAGATGTGCACAGCATTTGCCTTTTCCCATTCATCAGGGAACACTCCCCTGCAACCAGCTAACTGGCTGACAACTTGGGAAGAATTTGGCCATAAAAGCATCATCTGAAATGCCTTAATGCAACTACAGTAACATAACTAAAGTGCACCATAGTGATTCAGTAGGGTCTGTAAACAGCAAGACAAGAAAGTTCCGATCAGTCTGTACTTTCAAAAATTCCATAATTTACAGTACTTTCTTTTTTAGTAGGGGGAATATAAGGTTGTTGGGACTCCTCAAAACCAGGCTCTGTCATCTCAGACACAGTAGCAGGATTCTTCAAGTGCCTTTATTAAAGTTGGCAAGTTAGGTGTCTGGCACAGGGAAAGAATTGTTTTCTCCAGTGCTTTGTAACATCACCCAGGTCCATAGGCACCTAGGCACCCAGATCTAAGGTGCATGTACGGAAATGTATGATTAAATACCTTCCAGAGATTTTACACCTGTCACACTATATTCCTTAAGTAGCAGAATTCCAATCCAGTGAAACTCTGTGAAACTACTCACACATGGCACATACTAAACACACAAGCCTCTTCCATAAAACATTAACTCTGAAAGTATAACATTTAGTTAGGATGTTAGAGGAACCCCTGAAAACCAAAATTCCATGGGAATTCCAGGCATAACCTCAGATAAAATCAGACATCAAGTCACACACCAGTAACAGTACTATGTTCTGTGTTTGAGAATCGGAGGCAGAACTCTAGTTCGCGTCTATGGACCACAAGACCAAGCTCACAAGTATTTCTTATTGGGTTTTGTGCCCTTACTGTCAGACAGACACATTCAATGACCATTCTTCTCCTGAGGACCAAGAGCGATATTTTCTTATTTTTAATTGCTGTGATTCCAAATGGAGTTTTTGGAGTCTTAGGTTAACCGAAACATTTCGATATGTCTTACACCTACTTGAGACTATGTCTGTACTCAGAAAAGGCATGAAAACCCCCCACAGCCTCTCTCTATTTTATTCAGGTTTAATGGCAGCTCAAATCACTGACCATTTTTCAATCTTGAGAGACGGAACAGCTTGACACTAATAATACATTTGCAAAGGACACATCATCATTTAACACAACATTAAGTGCTCAGGGACAACTTTTTACCGTAGACACAATGTGCTCTGAGCTCAGGGTTGACATTTAATGCTACAAAGATAATCCAACCAGTCATTCATGAGGGGTAAATTAATTTTCAAGCAACTATATTTCAGCTTTAAGCCAACAAGAAGGATGCATTAAAATGAATAAGTTCCTTTTATGTTGCATGCAAGATTAAAAAAACCCCACCAAATATAAAGTAATCTTAAGTATACCAAAATATACCCATTTAATTATTGCTATCTTTCCCTGATTCCAAAACAAAAATCTTGTCATATTTGTTAAATATAATACTCTGACTGGAAACAGAATCCCTTAGAAAGTCCCTCAGAATTTGTTACGAGTTGCCATGAAAAGAGTAATTTAATTAAAGAAATGCTTTGTATTTAAAATCTGTATTAGACATACATTGGTTGTAATGCACAATTTAGAATGTATTTAAATTAGCACCCTTTCGGATACATCTTTTCAGGAATATTTTAAAAACCTACATAAGCAACCAAGAAAAGAAATTCAGAAAACTGGTTATCAATAATGAACCTACCAAAAAGATAACATCAATACTTTTAATCAGCTTATTAGTCAGGTAATTACATTGTTTTTCAGTATCTGCAGAATATACACAATTAACTGCAAGACCATTCTAAAGTCTCTAAAGAACAGCACTGAAAACATTGATGCTTACCAGATACTGTTTGACAGGAGGTCCTTGTTCACGCCTTTCAATGCTAAATCATCTTTCACAACCTTTTGCTGAAGCCCAACAGGTGCATGCCTAGCTCCACGTAAAAGGAGTATCCTCAACACACAATGGCAGTTCTTCAAATAACCTATCCAACAATCTTAACATCTCCTCAGACAACTATGAAAACAGTGAATACCTTTCTTTAAAAATAAATTAACACAACTAATTTTTGAAACAGATCACTGGGTGGGTGTTTCACTTCTTCTCCACCTACAAGATATAAACGTGCAGGGATGTGTACATGGAGTTTAAGCACATTTTTATTCGTTTGCTATGGAATGACTACTAGCAGTTTAAATTTCATATTAAAAAAACCCAAACAACCATGTTTCAGCAAAACAAAAATACTACAGTTTAGGAGTGAAGTATCCATCTTTCATGGAATTAAAAGCCCTGTTTTTATCAAGGGTTTGATTAGGTGATTTTTGGACAATGGAAACTGTGGTACTATTTATTTGATGATGAGAGGTGTGAAAAAGGCAGCATATGTAAAGCATTGTGAGAGGGACACACAGCACACAGAGTCTTCCTGCCTTTCTGACACAGACTGTGCCCAGCTCCAATTTGGCTTACACTGATTTTATTAATTTTGTTGGCCGCAAAGAGAGGAAAACATGATACACCCTGAAATAAGTGGAAACAGACTTATGGTTGGAGCTTTCTAGGAAGATGGAGTTGGCATGCAACACCACTGCTTCAGAGCTGTGCAAGTCCTGAGCGTGCTCTTCTGGCCTTTGCCATCCCCGTCTCTAGGGGCCTCAGACACATACCTCATTTGAAGGTGTACTTGTAGCTCACTCATCAGGGGAAAAAGCTGAACAGGAGGGCATCTGCCAGGTAGAAGCCAAGTAGCAAAGGCAAGAGAAAGAGAGATGACTAACTGTTGTCACAGATACCCACCTGGAGGACACATCCAGCAACCACATTCCACACACAGACTACAGAGCCACAGAAAAACAGGTCCTTAAATTCATGAGCTTTTCCCTGGTGATTCAATAGGTTTATCATGAAAAGTTTCCACATGTCTAACATCCAACTCAAATCTCCTGGGTTGAGCTCTTAACACACTACTTGTTGACATACCCACCCCAAACTTGGAGGACATTCCCTTCTTTTTTGCATAAAATTCATGTATTTAATGACTGTCATTAAGTCTCTCAAGTGTTCTGCTCTCCAGATTAAGTCATTCCTTCAGTCCCAGTCCTTCAGTCCTTCCGTCTTTGTTTTCTGGGCTCCTCTTGCTCTCCCCTGGACTTTTTTCCTGATGTTTGTACAAAGCTGAATGCAGCACTTCATCTGAGGTCTTACTGGTATCTTTTATGTATATACTCTAACACATTCAATCACAGTCTGCCTGTGACCGCTCACTGTTATAAATCCTTTCTCCAAAATTATTGCCTAAGCAATAATTACCCATATTCAGTCTATAGGTCGATTACTTATACCAAAGTTAAAAAAATCTTGTCCTTTTCCTTGTTGGCTTGTATTCCATTTTTCCAAGCAATTTCATTGAGTTTTCAAATTTAGTTTAAATTTTAATCTTAAACTCTTCCCTCTTCACTGCATCTCATGCTGGTAGAATCTGCAAACTAAATTAATCTTCCCGCTTGCAATTAAAATACTGGGTTCAGGACAGACCACTACAGAACCCTCATTACACATTTACAAACAGATAGTAAACTATTAAGTACTGAGAACAACTTTGAAACCAGTTTGGTACCCATCTTGCAGTAGCTTCATATTCACACATCTCTAGTTTGTTTACCAGTATATATTTTCAAAAAAACCTTGACAAGGTCAAGACATATGTCACCTATTCCCACCGATAAGGTTTGCTACTCTGTCAGAGAGTGAAAATTGAACAGATCTAACAAATCACGTTGGCTGTTGCTTAGTTCCTAGTTGTAACTGTAGGTGCTCACAAGACACTGCTTGGCCCTGTCCTGAAGAGCTTACCGTGAAGGATGAGGAAGCTGCATTCAATAATTTATGAATATTATATGTCCCATCTGTTTGCTTGTTATTATGATGTTGGCTTTATAATTACAAGAGGTTAGCTCCAATAAAAGCTAGCCTGTGCATAGGCAGGAAGGTAGGAAAAAACTACTAATAGTTCTCCACTGAGAGCACTTCAAGACAATAAAGGAAAATACAGAGACTGATGACCAGGTCATCCAATTCAGTTGCTCACAATAAAGCACATCCACCTAACAGATGTTTGCCAAAACATCTACTCTGTTGTTCTTATCCTTGCAACTACATAGCCAGAAATTTCTCCCACTGTCTTACATAAATGACTTTAGTTTGACCTTAAACAGAACAGGAGCAACTGAAGTCACAGAAGTCAAAGATTCCCTGTTGGGGTATTTTTTTTCTAGAGAAAAAACCCAACACACATGTAAAAGATTCTAAGACCATGATCAAAAGGAAACAATAGACCTTTCTGTCTTTTCCTATTGAAGAAAACCCCTTCAACAGCCTTAGCCTATCTGAACCAGCAACTAACTCTTCCAGACCACGTATCTAGCAACAAGTTTAACCTCTTGAGTATATGAAGAGGACCAAACCAAGCACTGCCTGAAAAATGTTTTCAATATCAGTAATTTGTCATTTTTTCCCCATTACTCTGGTGTATATCATACCACTGTACTGCAGCCAGACATCACCGAGTCATTCACAGCAGTGGTTGCTGAACAAGCACCACAACATCAAGTACTGTCACAATAATATTAAACTTTCTGGATAAAGGGTCAGTGGTGTTTCAGGAGAGGAGGATCTCTCCCCCTGTGCTATAGTTAACTCCAGACTACCTGATACGTCCAGTCTTATTAGGCTGCCAGGGCACGTCACAGTTGGACTGGATCTGGAGTCATCCCTTATCCTGTGTCTCTGTTCCTTCACGGGCACCCTCCCAGGAGCCACAGTGTGCCCTGGTGTCTAAGAGAGCCAATGGCCTCCTGGGGGGCATCAGGAGGTGTGTGGCCAGCAGGCCTAAGGAGGTGATCCTCTCCCTCTACTCTGCCCTGGTCAAGCCCCACCTGGAGTATTGTGTCCAGCTCTGGGCTCCCTGGTATAAAAAAGACAGGGGTGTCCTGGAGAGAGTCCAGAGGAGGCTATCAAGATGATTAAGGGCCTGGAGCATCTCCCATATGAGGAAAGGCTGGATGAGCTGGGACTGTTCAGCCTAGAGAAAAGAAGACTAAGAGGGGACCGTATTAATGTTTACAAGTATCTTATGTATGGGATGCAGGGGGAAATGGCCAGCTCCTTTTCAGTGGTCTGTGGAGACAGGACAAGGGCAATGGCTGCAAGTTAGAGCACAGGAAGCTCTGCGCCAATATGCAGAAGAACTTTTACACAGTGAGGGTGACAGAGCACTGGAATAGGCTGCCCAGGGGGGTTCTCTGGAGACATTCAAGACCCGTCTGGACGCCTATCTGTGCAATATGAGCTATGGAGCCTGCTTTGGCAGGGGGGTTGGACCCGATGATCTCTCAAGGTCCCTTCCAACCCCTACGATTCTGTGATTCTGTGATTCTGCTTCAGATTGACTCGCTGCTAATTCGCCACAGGTCACAACTTGCTAAAGAAAGGTTTCCCAACTCTGAACCAAACAAAGCCTGAACTGGAGCTAGAGCTTGTGGGTAATGGACTAAATTTACAGATTTAGTTCAAGTAGGCAATTCATGGCATTCAGCTAGGAATACAGAAGCTGCAGGAGCTGAGGTGACACACTATGTACAGCCACATCACACACCAAAGACAATGAGACAGTTTAAAAAAGGAAAAGAGTGGGAGAAAGAAGAAAAAACATCTGGGTGAAGAGATCTGTGTGAGGTCAAGAACCAAAAGAATGGCACAATCGCAATCCTGAATGGCACAATCGGGATCCTGAATTCCCTAACTCCTGATCCAGTGTCTTATCCAGGGGATAATGCTGTTCTCAGAATTGAAAATAAATTGGATGCTGTCTGCCAAGATGCAGTAATTCCTTAGTAGTAAGTCATATCATTCTGGACCAGCTGTATATTACAAGACCATCCCAAAATACAAGTTGTAATTTATTAATTCTGCCTAAGTAAAAGATTTCCAGTAATACTGTCAGCAGTTGCAGTTCTCACTTCAATGAAGCATACTGCGAAGGATGCTTTGTCAGGCCTATATATCACTGTCACTCCAGGAGTCAATGCACTGACAGTCTTAGCAGAGGTGGATGTTACAGGATGCCGTGAAAGTGATTATGTAAGATGGAAGAGCAGGTTTTTGGAGTCTCACTCCAGTAATACAGAAATCAGAGGCTTTTAATGGAATTAGCGGAGAAAGCAACATCTCTTGTACACATCACCATTATCCCTTGGGATCCTAAAATTACTTGTGAGGAATAATCTCTCCAACTCACTCATAATTTTAGCACTCCTTAGAACTACGTATCTTCAGTTCACCCATAATTTAAACTTCTCTCCTTCAAAAGAAACACCACCTGACAGGTCTTAACTAAAAGTGAATGACAGCAATAGCAGCTTACTTGAAAGTGTAAAGAAAATGCATATTTATGAGCATCCAGAGCAATGGTTTATGGACCTCAGAACTAAACGTGTAGTAATGTCTTGAAGGCATATTAGGAGACAAAGTTTTGCCTTCAAAAGCCAAACTGGGCTACAGCCAGTGATGAGTTTCATATTTGTCTTAAGATAATAGGATAGAGAAGCCTGGCTAGCTTTAAAGTTTATCTTTATTTTTCCAGATATGCTACTCTAGCCTCTACTTCTTCCTTTCTGAAGGCTCATTAGATGTGTATGCACATAGCGTATTAAAACATGCAAAATAATGGCATCTTACTCCTGACTTCAGGACTGGACTTGCTGCAGTACAGGTGAATGTCTGGGACCACTCACAAATACTGCAGTCTTCAATATAATGAATAATAGCTAGGCTTTACTTCACATCTTCTCTTCAGGTGTATACATTTGTCAGGTAACTTAAATGCTGTATTTTTCCAATCTCTTTGTCATAAGAGTGATGGGAACAAGTTTATCTGAGACCTTTTGATTTTATTTCATCGTTCACACAAGCATCGGGGCTCTGTTGACATTTTAATGAATAAAGTCAGTCGGTTTCAGTAATAGCCCCATTTTGAACATGACTTTATTATAAAACAATTGAAATAGCGAAAGACATGTATTAGGGCAATTTACTCAACCAAAAAAGGATTGCTCCCAGCATCATTTTTTTCCAAACCTTTATCCCAGAGGCTGATCTTTTAAATATGCCACCTCTTGTAGAAAACACACAAAAGCTGGAGAGACTATTGAGGAAAATAGTCTACCATCTGGAAAACTATTTGATTAGAGCAGATAAAGCATGGAGCTGTTTTCTATTCCTGAATCTTCCATAAAATTACTGTATGACCTTGGGAAATCTCTTTTCCTTGCAAGACTTTGGTACTCATCAAAAACTCTGAGATCCTGGTCTAATGGTGCAATAGAAGTGAAAAACACTCATGAGTGTTATCTATTAGGCATGATTCTCTGATGGCCTATATTAATTTATTTTAAAAGATTTTAAGATTACATTTACAAATATAATGAGAAACAATTAAAAAGAAGTACCTGAAAAAGTAACCGAATGTGCTACTGACCGTTAAAGTCAATTTCTTATTCATTAAAAATGTGTGTTAAATATTTATAAACCCACGCACAAAGCAATTTCAGTTTCTGGAATTAAAAGCATATGAAATTAAACAGAATTAAACAGAAAAGTAACATTTAGCTATGCTGCTTCCTCACAAACTGTTTATATGGGTACTGCTCTGACCGAAAAGGTCCTACATAACCCCGCTCCCCATTCAGTCTTCCCTTGCTGAAGAAGTCCCTCTCTGTAGAGTCACTCAGTGTGGTGTAGCATGCAATACAGGGGACTGAACTTCAGCCATGCATCATTAGGTGACCAGTGATTTGGTCTGCAGGAAAGTCCTGATGTGCAGCATCAGCAGAGAAAATCCCCCACCTCCCATGGTAATAGACTCCCAAAAGATAGGACAGGCATCACTCAGGACAGATGACGCAGGTTATTTGTAAGCTACCTGAACAGTTCTCTATTAACATTTCTCACTCTGATTCTGTTCTTTAAACATACCAGAAAGGCTACATTAAGCATTGCATGCAGAGTAAAAAACTCTCAATCCATTTCTTTTTTCAGGTACATTTTTCAGTTCCTCACAACCTAGAGGTTTGTCTCATATTTGGAGTGTATCATTTTTCTGCATGTCTCCTTTTGTGGATAGATGCAGAAGCACAGAACAGAAGAAAGCCACACTCCCTCCCTCCTTCCCTCCCTCCGGCCTGTTTTTTCAACAGTTCATTTCCTCAGAAGAAGAGAGACACAACTCCACTTTCAGTAGCAACACAGTCCTTACAACAGACATACTTTTCCTAGATCTAAGAAAAAGCCAGTGGATCTGATTATGTCAAGTTGTAAGAATTTAGCAAAGGGACTTTTCATATGCAGAACACAGAACACTAAATTATTAAAACAAAATTACTGCAACTACCATTTGAGTGAAACATGCATGAAAGGAAGATTTACACCAAGTTACTTCCTAATTCTTTTGGTGCAAAATCCAAAGATGTGGCAGAAATGCAATGATAATTTAATGTTCATGTACTAATCAATATTTTTTTTTTCTTACAATAAAAGGGCTACAGGATATGGAAAAACTCACTGAAAATTCACTCTGTGGGCTGCTAGTGCTTTATTTTTAATTTTTTTTCTCT
The DNA here is from genome assembly GCA_013400835.1 of Zapornia atra. Taxonomy (NCBI): domain Eukaryota; kingdom Metazoa; phylum Chordata; class Aves; order Gruiformes; family Rallidae; genus Zapornia; species Zapornia atra. The sequence goes on from VZTU01008168.1 coordinate 39,276, forward strand.
ATAGGAATATCATAGGAAAAATCTTCAGGCACCCAACTGTATTTTTAATACAGACACATCTACTAGCAAGTTCAAAGGCAGGCACTGAAAAGTCAAGAAAATATAAAGTTGTCTGCTCCTAACTTATATTCCAAAATACAGAATTTTATGATTTTTTATGATTTTATAATCTATGTTGCTCAGAAGCCTCTTCCTCCTTCAGTAGGTAACTAAATACGGATGGTAAGACTCATTGATCGAGAGGCTTGAGGTGTACTAAATGAGGCAAGGGACCAATGGAAGATGGAAAGTGAATTTATGGCAAGGGTGAAAGATGAGGACCAAAATATCTTTTCCTCCCTCAGCCACATGCTTTGAGTATGACCCTGGACAAGACATTCCTATTTTGATTCATCAAATATGCAAGCTGACCTAGATAAGAGCCTGCTTTTTTTGGGGGGTAGGAAAACCAGAGATTTGATGAGGTAAATAAAATATGGCAATAGTCTTACTTCATTCTTCTACCTACAAATACCATGTGTTTCACTCTTCTGACCTCAGAAATGGGGTAACTGCTAGAAGTACTTAGCAAGAACCATTTTTTACTTTCCCATTGACATTGTTTGATTACAAGAATGCCTGAGTCACATCCTATTCCTACCAATGGGACATGACGCAACAATAGCTAGGGCAAGGGGTGACACAGGAGCGTCCTGTCAGAGCTGTGCAATGGGGGTTCCTCCAAGAATCTGCACATTGACTACTAGACTGCTAAGTACTGCCCTTCTGCAATATACAGAGCAAAAAGAACAGCAACGACAAATGTGCACCCAGCAGTTTCCTGAAAAACCCAACAAAACCAACCACCCACAACAACCCACAAAAAAAGAACCAAAACAAACAGGAGAAATTATGCTGTGGAAATATTTTGATAGTTTCACCATGTTATGTTGAGAGCACTGGCACTGAAAAACAAAGGTTAGTGTTACTATCAAAATCTGCCCCTTTTGCCTCATCTCTCTCCTTTTAGCATGAATTTCATATTCAACAGAAAGGAAAAAGCCTGTGAAATTCAAGATTATGTTTTCACTTCTCCTGAAATCTTGATTTTGGTGAAAATACTCAGTATTAATTTTTCTACAAGTAAAACTACAGTCAGAAAGTTATGATAATCCTTCCAAATGCATTTTCTAGCTATAAATATATCAGAAAGCTGCTCCACTTCACAGTGAAACTTTGTCCATATGGAACATATGACTAGGAAGGACTTGGTGAACTACTGAAATCCAGTACTCTGTTAGTGCAGACACCCATAGAATTCAGTTTTGTTCAAAACTGATTATAGAAAGCGATCACTTGGAAAACAAGTTAAAGCTCTGGGCTTTTTTGCTTTTTTTTTTTTTTTTTTTTCTTTAGCACTGTAAGTAGGACATTATTCAAGAAGCTCAATCTCCTATTGGTAAGAAACTGCCTTCTCAGTTCCAGCCATGTTTCTTTACAGACAATTTAGAAGCAGTTACAGACTGGATATATACGGACTGCTGTCTTTCCCAATTGTTCACTCCTAAAACATTCACTAAGAGTAATCATATTTATCTTAGTTTGTGTTAGCTGTGAAAAAACAAGGCTTTTCTCAATCATCATAGAACCACACACTGGTTTGGGTTGGAAAGGAGCTCAGGGATCATCTAGTTCCAACCCCCCACCATGGGCAGGGACACCCCTCATTAGACCACACTGCCCAAAGCCCCATCCAGCCTGGCCTTGGACACTGCCCCAGAGGAGGCAGCTACGGCTTCTCTGGGCAGCCTGTGCCAGGGCTTCACCAACCTCACAGGGAAGAATTTCTTCATAGTGTCTAACCTAAATCCAACTTCCTTAAGCTTAAAGTCATGACCCCTTCTGCTACCACCATATGCTCTTGTAAACAGTCCCTCTCCAGCTTTCCTATAGGACCCTTTAGGTACTGGAAGGCTGCTATAAGGTCTCGCCAGAGCCTTCTCTTCTCCGGCTGAACAACACCAACTGTCCTCTGAGGGGAGGTGCTCCATCCCTCTGATCATCCTTGTGGCTCTCCTCTGGACGCACTCCAACAGGTCCATGTCTTTCTTGTACTGGAGACCCCAGATCTGGACACAGTACTCCAGGTGGGTTCTCTGCTTTCTTCTGATTGAGATCAGAGGGGCAGAATCACCTCCCTTGCCCCGCTGGTCATGCTGGTTTTGATGCAGCCAAGGATACAGTTGGCTTTCTGGGCTGTAAGTGCACATGGACAGTTCAGTTGAGGTTTTCATCCACCAACACCACAAAGCCCTTCTCAGGGCTGCTCTCAATCCATCCTCCAGCCAGCCTGTAGTTGCGCTAGACACTGCCCTGACCCATATGCAGGATCTCGCACTTGGCCTTGTTGAACTTCACACAGTTCACACAGGCCCATCTCTCAAGCCTGTCAAGGTCCCTCTGGATGGCATTCCTTCCCTCCAGCATGTCAACCACAACACGCAGCTCAGTGTCATTAGCAAACCTGCTGAGCATGCACTCACTTTCCTGCCCTTCTGCATCAGTTCCAATACTGACCCCTGAGGAATGCCACTTGTCACTGGTCTCCACTTGGACATCAGTTGACTGCAACTCTTTGAGTATGACCATCCAGTCAAGATACTGCCAGAAAATATTCACAGCTTTTCAAAAACAAATGTGAATAATGGCAGAGAATGTCAGAATAATTCAGGATGGAAGGGACCTCTGGAGGTTACCTAGTCTAACCAGAAGCTAGGCCAGGATACCTTCGAAGTTAGATCACATGGCTCTGGTCTTTGTACAACTCAGTTTCAAAAAATTTCCAGAGAGCCAAAACTTCTCTGGGCAACCTGTACTTCTGTTTAGTCCCCTTTATTGCAGAACTTTTCCAAAATTTTTACTGAGTTAGCAACGTGCACAGTTCTTTGATAGTATTTTGACAACAGACAATAAACAAATCGTGAAGAAACATAACAAGCCTTTCCAGTATCTAAATGTTATTTGTTTTATCTTTACACTTATGGATTGGATTTTGGTCCCAGTTACAAGAATGAGCATCTGAAATAACTCTGTGAAATTCAGTAGTGTGATACCTGTCCCAAATTTCCACCGCTATAAAATCCAACCTTCCTACTCACGGTCTCTTGACTGTAGGAAGTGTTTCTCTTCGGATGAAAAATTACCTGAAACATAGCTGGTTAAAGTAAAAAAGCTGACACTGTACTATGCTTTTTATTTATTTTTTTTTAAGCAGTGGTAGAAGTAAGATAGAGAAGACAGTCCTCTGTGGACTACAGTTTTCTTTATTCTCTCTCTCTGAAGAGTACATCAAAGCACTTCCTTCACTGTCCTTTTCATGACAATTCCTTATTAGAATTTAACAGTTTTCTCTACACAAACACAACAGGTCATTGTTTTTTCTATTTGCTTTTTCCATTAATCCATTTGGACAGCAACTCTTCCATGGAATACATACTATGGGGCCTGTGGTTTTCCAAGCTGCCTATCAAGATACATGGAGCCTCCTGCGTTACAGACATGAGTCTGACTTTCTTGTAACTCTACCAATCATTTCCATCTGGTATTGTACTTAGCTGGTTGATTTTCTGAGACACTTCACACTACCAAGTATGTTAAGGATTGTACCTTCAGTTCTGTTTGATTTGCAATTTATTCAATGTTGCCTCCTGTGCAATTCATTCCAGTTTGCATAGCCCCCATCTATTCCAGAAAGGACAGAGGATCACAGCCTATCTTTTCTAGTCACCCCACTTCCTTCTTATGTTTGGTAGGCAAAATACACTGTACCATACCTGAACGTATAGTTCACAGAAAAGGCTGTGCCAAAAAGAGAACTGCATTCAGGGTTTGCTGTGCCTTCCACATGTATGGAAGACAACATCCTTGTTCACTGCAGACAGTGTAAAATACCTCTACAAATACACGCGTTTAAACTGCTATAGTTATTATTCATAAAGTAATTCAGCCTATAGGACTGATCTGACCTACAGAGGCCACTGGACTGAAATCAAAAGTGATTCTAAGAAGTTGGGGGAAGCTTGTACAGGAAGCAAATCCTTCTTAAGTTTCCTAATCTGTTCAGTTTGCTTATTATACAGAAAAAGACTGTCTAGATTCACTCGAGGTGTGGCTTGGCTCTGTCATATGTTCGACTGCAATACTGGCTTATGGCACACGTTGGCCTGAGTTTTGCCACACACTTCAGTCCCTGCAGCATGTCATGCTGCTCTTTGATGCATATTAGCTCAGTTTGTGCATTCAGTCAGACGATGGAGCAGACCAGGGAACAGACCCAACTGAAAAGCTGCCCAGCACATCTTTTTCTTCAAGGTGGATCAAAAAGGTAGACAAACAACTGTGCCATCCCACAGGATGGTACAGTATACACTGGGACATGGGGACAGAACAAGTAGAGAGAGGTAAGTGTTGTGAAAGGTTGCTGTAATGTCAAACTGCACCCTCTAGCTAACTGTTTGCAGGTGTGCCAGTATATTATACAACACCAACAGGAATGGGAATTCAGTGGTCTGCATGCTCCAATTGTTACAACAGTCCCTGGTATACTTTGTGCCCAGCACAGCCCTCTCCCAAGTAATTCCTACTCATGACTCAAGACTCAACATGGTCCCGGAGCAATCTTCAATAAGCAGTCTGCAAGCAGCCATCCTGTTTTAGGGATAAGAGAGCTTAACAGTATGGTCACAGTCATTCAATGCCCTCTGGCCCCTGTGTCAGTGAGCAGTACCAGGCTTGTGTAACCTGCAAGCGCAGACATGAATCACCAGACCAAACTGAGACTTTTCACCTGTTAGAACAGAAGCCTGCAGAAGTGATTCTCACACATCCACGTTCAACTCCTGCAGAATTCCTAGGAGGTCCCACCTGTATTCTACTTTAACTTAAAACTTCTTCCAGCTCTTCAGGGACAGTGACTGAAGGTCCCTCAGGACAGGTCTACACAAGCAACTGCACACTCATTGTACCTGTGCTGTGAACTGGTTAGGTGCAAGCCAACATTAATACAGGAGATGCACTGCCATAATACACAGCATCATGCCCAACTAGCACTTCTAAGAGGCAGGTCAACACAAGCACTATGCTCAAGAGGTCCAAAGCTCAGGGATTCAACGTACCCTCCAAGTTCAGGCTTATTCACAACAGCTTCAGTGAATCTGGGCCACGCTCTCATCAGTATGCCATAACCTTGAGCTGAAGGGACCATGTCTAATGCTGAGACACTGTTTCACTCCATATGCTAGTTCATTATCCAGCTCCTGTCTGTTTTGACTGCCAACAAATAATGATGTTTTTCAACACTTCTCCACTAGGAACTGAATGCACAAACATCGCATCATAAATGCCACCCAACATCTGCCAGGCAGTTACCATCTTCCCATGACTATCACCTAGGCTGAACCTGAGCAAGTGATTTAGTGATGAGCTCTGTCAAATCCTCTTACCTATCACACCCTAGATCATCCAAACCCCAATTCTTATGAGCAAGAAAGCCCACAGGTATTCAGTTAAAATGCTATAGGAAAATTAATTCTAACAAAAAAAAATCCAACCCATGCATTCTAACATTACTGTTACTTTATTAATGAAAAACTAAATATCACAATCAAGGATATAAGCACCAATGCAGGTATGGGGATAATGATAAGATATTCACAAAAAATAAACTAAGTAAAAGGCAGGCTTTTTCCGTGCCTTTCCTATTTAACAGGCAGACAAAACTCTTGAAAATATTATTTAATATATGGATTATTTTAAAACAGTATGAATAGCTTAGCACAGAAAAACTCACTCAGGTGGTCCCATGGTAAACAGAGGTATCTATGTAGCTGGGATGATGAGAAGGAGCAAATTTCAAGTAAAACGTTTCAGAGATTAAACAACAGATTTGTGACTTGCTTTACACTATCTGTAAATTTATTAACTGGGCCCAGCATACTCAATCAGAGTACAGTATTCAATTTCCCACATTCCACTTCTTATTCTGGAGCTCTCTGTTCACTTCACTGTGCTTTGCCATACCGATCCAACTGCTACACAAATGAAACATCTCAAAATAACTTTGAGTGTATGAATACTTCCAATTGTGCTTATTTTTAATCAGCCTTTACCGTTGAGTAAAAGCAAAAGCTACCCACATGATGCTTGCAATTGCTGTAACTGTAATTCAAAATAAGCAACTGCCTTTTTATATTTTCATTCTAGCAGTTTGAGCTTACTAAGATCCTTCTCCTGCTGCCTTATTACTTCATTTTCCATACAACACTCAAAGTCTGCAAGTAATACATAGGACCTAGCAGACAATCCCATAAATAGTTCAAGACCCTGAAAACCACAATGTAGCCAGTTCCTAACTTTCTTCCAAAATAAGGCATAATAGACACAAAAGCTTCCACTGGAAAAAAATACTTTAAATACAAATCAGTTACAGAAATCCCTGAAATCGTGCAATTAATGGACTGCATGTTAGCAATCACCAATGTGAATAAATTAATTATAAAAGCCAGATGACTGTGCTGTGATCATGCTTACCCTGAACGCAGACATCTAACACATTTTTAAGGCCATAAATAGGTGCAATACTTGCTGAACTACATGATGCACTTGGTCACATCCTGACGCATGACATACAAAACTACTTTCAGTTAAGTCTCTCTAATTGGGCCAAGGGGAGTCTGTGTCTTAGACCAGTACTCCCTGCAATGCTTTCCAGACTCCCTGCTGCCTTCATTTCTGCTGGTCCAGGTAGTGGAGATGCAGCGCCCCTTTAACAGACTGCCATCTTCCACTGCAGGACAATGGCTGGACAAAGCTTACTGCATTCGTTGGAACTGAAGGAACACAGTCACAACTATGCATCATGTCCACCTTAAACATCTATCAAGCACACGTTGATAGATGCATATGCACTGGGCATTCCATTCTTATGCCTTCTGTATCGCTGCCTTGTGATGAAGTAAGAAGAAATCAGATTTGCAGTTCACTGCCCCACTCTCTTGCTTTTATATTGACATAACACAGAAACATAAGCCCATGTACCACATGCAGAGAACGCACATATATGAAGACTGTATACACAGAAAAATTATGTCTGAGATTTTATAGAAATGGGTGTCTAAAGTTAGATTTACAGATTCACGTTGAGATGTGACTACTTTGAAGGCCACCCTTCACACATACAAGCTAAGATTTTTAAAGCCTGGTGAAAGAATTTCTAAAAATGTTAAACTGCTGTGCCTCTGAATGTAATACATACATACTTATGTGTCTATTATGTATTTATGTATTTTGGAGAGGATGCAAAGAGGTCGTTTTACATTGATTTTTTTGTCTGCAGAAATGAACCCATTGAAAAAAGGATCAGAAGCTTGAGGCCAAATACAAGCACAAATATGCATCACTGCAAGATGCCCTGTAGACACCAGATACCCTACAAGAATTGCAAGTGCTTGAAATAACACCACGCTGAAACGCAGTTCAGCAACTGGAAACGGAGTGTCAAATTTCACTCTCATTTACACCTACAAAAAGATTCGTAACGACTCCACCAAGTAAAATGGTGATATTGTTGATGAGATTAAAATAAGAGCAGACTATGAGTCTCCATCTGTATATAAGTACTGCTCAAATGTAGTATAAACGTATAGTAAAAGTAGTATAATCAAATAAGCTCAAAGAAACACTCGGCTTTTGCTCTGGTGAGGGAAGGACGGGAGCCAAGGGTTAGATACACCACCTTCCTCCGAAGCATCTCTGCATGCTGTATGTACACAGACCCATAGCTCCCCCACCTCTGGCTCTGCAGGCCCCCCCATTCTGTCTCTGCTCAGGCTGGGGCTGTGTCTGCCAGGCGAATGAAAACTAAATAATATCCACACAAACATAAGTGCATATCCAGATCTACCATCACCTTTTATGCTCTAAGCCAAGGCAGTAAAATATAGCTTTACTGCTTTGGACTTTAAAAAATAAGTAATCACATGCTGCATGTGCTTAAAATCCATCATCAGCCTTCACAGAACATATTTTAAAACATCCCAATCGTCACAAATGTGGATTAAATTAGTACAGCCAGACTAGGCTTCACTTCACCACAGTGTTTTTTCTTCAGCTGTTCTTGCTTTAGTTTCCAAAAAGTGATGCCACTGACACAAACCTGAAATCAAAACAGCAATCACTGACCAAAACATCTAGTTTAATTTTTCTGACAAAGAAAGTAATTCTTTATAAAACCTCCCCCCTCAAACAAAAGAAAAGGGATTACACACGGTATCCATTGCATATCACTGTGAAGTATGAGACTCAGCATAGGAAAAGATTCCCTAACTTGCCAACAGTCACACATAATAGCAAAAGAAGGGTTTCCCCCCACACCCCTTCTCTTTATTATGTGCTTAATAGTACAGTTTTATTAGAAAAGTTCAAGAGAGTAAATGTAATATTCCATATGCAAGGGGAAAAAAAAGGGGCACACCGTGCACTGAACTGCCTATTTCTTCAGTTGCTTTTACACTCTAAATAAATACCAGGAGAGATCTCCCTTCTTTTTGTCTCAACTTAAAATAGCAAGTATTTGCTTCTGTACTTTTCCCTTCCCTACCTTTCCTTCTATAAATAGGTGACTGACATCAAATACAGGGGGAAAAAAAAGATGACTAATTAAAAAAAATAGATTGGAGAGTTTTCATTCCATTGACATCAGTCCTGCTACATCTTTGCTTGTGACAGTGGAGAGCAACCTTGATGATGCAAATGCTGCCTTCTGGTCCTGTTCCATTTCTTAACAGAGAAAAGAGACAGGATTCCTCTTTTGTGACAAATGGTGCAAGTTTGAAACTTCCAGCACACGTTCAGTCTAAACACTTTTTTACTGTTAGTGCTGTTGTTTCAGAAACGAAATCTAAAATGTTTATGCTGATAAACATTTCCTGATCCAAAACAAAATAAAACAATTGCATTTCACTTCAAAGTATGCAATATATTTCAGAAGAAAATAACAAAATGTAACATTTTCCCTTTTTTGAGCTGAAAAGTAATACTGTGAGTGGCCAGTTTGATTTGAGTAATGGCACTACTCAGGATAAGGAAGGTGGAGGGACATTAACTCTTAAAAAAGATAGAGAACAGTAATGGGAAACAGAGAAAAAGGTGAGGTAGTAAAGAGTACAGACACTTCTTTTAGCAGCAGGGAGGTGGAGATGGGAATCTGCCACAATAAGGGCTTCCCTCTGGAGACAGGGAGGCAACAAGTTTGTGCTCTTTACTGAGCTGGTAGCCAGAGGTGGGAACACCTGAGACGTTCCTGCTGCCTAGTCTGTCTCCCTCCCTCCTACCAAGGTCTATTCCTCCTATCATCAGTGCAACCATATTACCAGAAATGACTCCTGGTTTGGGACCCTGCCACTGCTTTCCTTTGCCATCGCCCAGCTGACAGCTGAGCTACTCTGTGCAGGAGGCTGGGGTGCAACAGAGCCTGAGGTCTCAGGATGCCCATCTTGTCGCCTTCACCACTCCATCGCTCTGTGTCTGCTATGCCAACGAGCACCACCTCCAACACCTAGTGCTCAACCTGCCTACCTTGTGCTTTCCAAAACAAAAATACCATTTATTTTCATTCATAACTTTTACTTCTTTACAGGGAATGTGAGGAGCTTTGTTTACTCCAGAGATCCCCAGGCTATGCCTATATAAACTCCAGCCCCTAAAGGATCAAGCTGGCAAGTCAGAAGATACAGAGCAGACAATAAGCAGACCTTTGAGTCTACAAATTGGAGGTTGAACGATTGGCAAACAACCTCTTCTCATGAAAAATTATGCTACAGCAACACAATAGTAATGGGAGCCAAAAGTATGTCTATTCCTGATTTGTAGACCAGGTTTTAGTTATGCTATAATCCTCTCAGTATGCCTGCTTAGGATCCCAGAATCACACAAGTCATGAACACTACCCACAAATCCTACGGCTTCTATGCCGAGCAAGCGACACACCAGATGAAGAAGGATGGAAAATATACATGTGGAATTGTTCTGGGAACTTAAAGCACACATAACAGTAAACAAAGCAAATATGGTGCAAAACCTGTTGCTATTTACACAGCATTTGCAGAGCAAAGCTGCATAAATGCAGAAAGATGCATACTGCTCACACCTTTCCTCCGATCCCAGCAAATTAGGCACAGCAGCACAAACAGCAGCAGTGAGAAGGAAATGCTATGCAGAAGAGTCGCCCCATTTGCTGCTACAGGTATATGTTTGGGTATGTGAGAGAGAGCTAAATAAAGAGCTTTAAAATTACTTTCCCTCATGCCTACTCCAGAGCCTCAGCTGCTCACGGGGAACTGAACAGGGAGCGATTTCCTCAGTGCCATCCGCTCTCCTCCAGGCACAGCCTAAGCCAGTTTGAAAAGGTTGCTGCTGTTGTTCCCTGTCCCACTTGGGGAGTCTTCACGAAGCCAGTGCCAGTTTGGTCTGATAACTGGAAGGCTGCCTCTGCTCCCCACGGAAAAGGCAGCGCCGCTGTCGGATACCGGAGCACTTGCTGAACAAGAGACACTACAGACAAATTTTGGCTGGTGGCAGGAGAGATGGCTGAAAGCCAGCTGACAGAGAAGAGCAATATCAATCTCTATGCCGGGGGAATCCTCTGAAAACGCTACTGAAGCAAACAGCAACTGCTAACGGCACAGCGGCAAACACGGCACGAGCATCCCGAGCTCAGGGAGGAGAGAAAAAGGCAAACGGCTGAACTGAAGTGATCAACATGAACTTGAACCGTGGCACAGGGCAAACATGTGGTGTGCCGTATGGAAACTCAGAACAAAACAGAAAGCTTGGAACAAAACGAAATTAAAAATCTGCTTTTATTTCAAATTACTCCACTAAACATCTAACTGAAAATTGTGTTGAAGTTGACGTGACTTTGTGACATGTTGTTCCTTGAAGACTGCCATTTTCCATCAAACAAAAAAGGTATTAAAAATGTTTCAATCTGGTTACCTTCTAACCAGCAAGGCTAGGAAACATTAAATTGTGAGCTAAAAAAATAACACCACACCATCAGTCAGCAAAAGATAGCTGTTCAGCCAGCACCCATCATAATGTTTTCAAGAATCCATAGATACCAAACACTTGGAAAGGAAGGACAACATCCAGTCCAAGCATGGATTTAAAACTTTAAATGGTTTTGAGAAATTAATTGTTTTAAAGACAGGCCCCATGCAGTTTTCCCTTTGCCCACTGGTTCTAGAATATAACCTGCTTGGGAAAGGGTGATCAAACATCTATCTCCCTAACAGATGAGCCTCCTCTCTCTCTTCTACAAACAAGAACAGCCCTCCCATAAACTGCACAGTCCTAGACCATGACTGTGTTCTGTATTCTGGGAGGTCTTCTCCTAAACAGCCTCATATTAAACCATCTCTTCCAAAGAATTAAGCTGCCAAATATAGGGCTTGTTCAATGAATGGATTTTAAGACAAAATTGAAATTCTTCCTGTATAATTTTCAATAAGTATCTGACTGAAATCAAATGATGAAGAATTAGCTCAAGAGGAGATGAAACTAAGTATCTGGAGCATCTCTCTTATGAGGGAAGGCTGAGAGTTTACTCAGAGGAAGAGACAGCACAGGAGAGACCTCACCAATATATTTAAATACCTGAAGGGAGGGTGCAGAGGATAGAACCAGGCTTTTTTCATTGGTGCCCAGTGACAGGACCAGAGGCACTGAAACATAGGACATTCCATTAAAATATATTTTTAAAAAACTTTTCACTTTGAGGGTGGTCAAACACAGGAGCAGGTTGCCCAGAGAGGTTGTGGAGTCTCCCTCCTTGGAGATATTCAAAAGGTCCTGAGCAACTGACTCTAGGTGACCCTGCTAGAGCAGCATGGTGGGACCAGATGACCTCTAGAGTCCCTGCCAACCTCAACCATACTGTGATAAACAGCTGAATTATCATCACTTATTCAAAACTATGTAAGAAAAAAAAATTAATAAGTAATGGCAAAGAACAGAAAGATTTCCATATTCATTACCTCAAGAAAAGAGCTTTATTGGACAATATTTGTCAACATTCACCTATTTGTCCTATAACACACCAGAAAGCAGGAGACTAGAGGCATAGCTCCACTGAGCTCAGTTGGCAGGCCCACAGTTAACCCAAAATACTTATACATAAAAATCAAACATGCCAACAACATTAAAGTATAAAACAGTATCCATACATTTTCAACTCCTCCCTCTCACATCCATTAAGATCACTGGTGAGATGAGGGAAGTAATTTCCATTGACAAACTCTTTGGCTATGTCAGTGAATGATCAGAGTGGGAGCTGAAACAACCATCATCAGAGCAAAAGCCAGTGGATAGTCTATTTTAGTTATTGCTCTGTCCTCTAAGGAATACTACAATCACAGAAACACTTCCTAGGTTACATAGTTTATTTGCCTACCAGTGTGAGATTCTTCCCTGCAATAATCTTGAACGTTTGCTCTTGCCAAGTTCAGCGCGGCCCATCGCATCTCAGGAAAACGAGCTTATTAGGAGCCCCCTCAGACGCTGTACTTTGCAGTACCCAACGGATCACAGTGCTGCATCGTGTAACAGGTAAGGTGCCAAATTGTTCAGACAACATGCTAGCCCAAAACCAAAGAGTCAGCTACATAACAGGAGCCCTCTGAGTGCGGGGCCCTGATACAAACCCTCTTACCCCATTGCTACAGCACCGGTCGCCTCCCCCTTTCCAGGCATAGTGATAAACCCTGGCATCTCATAGGTGTGAGACGTGCAACTGTGCTGCCATTGGGCAATAATGTGCAAGAAAAAGCCCAAACTATGGAAGAGCAGGAGGTAATTTTGTGAGTCTCATACTTAGATGCAGCTTCACACCACTCTGGTCCTCCAGCAGTCTCTATCACCCTGCAGAAGACTTCCAAAAATTACTCCAACCATGGTCACCTGAAGGTGCTCACAAAAGGATGGAAAGCAACCACAAAGGAGGTGGCTGAAAAAGAAGTGGCCCCAGTGAAAACCATATGGGAAAAATGCAGGACAGCTGGTGCAATCATGATCTCTCTGCACACAGTTACACAGGACGAGTTGTCCCGAAGATGAGCTGCAGGGCTCCCACTTCTCACCAAACACATTTGGGTGAAGTATTTGTGGTGTCATCTTCTGCTACATAATATTTTTCTTGCAAGGTTTTCTACACAAAACCTAAATTGCACAAAAGTGGAGAGCCCATCTATTTAAACATTTTCCAGTATATCTGCTTCCCATCCAGAAAGGTATTCAGAGTTTTTTCAGCCATGTTTCTATCTCAGAGAATGAACCAAGGAAACCAGCTACACAAAGCACCCCAGAGTAGGAAATGCAGAGCATTTCACAGCTATCTAAAACAAATAAAATACAAAAGAGTCCCTTACTGTATAAAAGACCATTAAAAGTTATATTAAAATAATAACTCAGCACTAAAAAAATTAAGACATGATAAAAATAAGATTGTTCACGTACCCCCAGCTCTTTTACTATGAGAATATGTATTATAAACAGCCTTTTTTTCCCCAAACACTTGGTATTTTTATGCATATTTAAGCACAGATGTGGGTGCTTAGCAACTGCAAAACAAAGCCATTTACTTAACTGAGTATAGATTAAAGTACTTCCTTTTATATACATACTTTTAAAACATTGTGTCAGTTTTAGAATATTATTTAATACCTAGAGGGACAGAATCCTCATTTATGGATTCCAAATCACTTACCTTTGCATTTAAGCAAAGAAATAGAGATTTGAGTCTGCTATGTAGGTATCTGTGTGAATGTACACGTGTGCATTTGTGTGTATTAAAGTGCATGCTTTGTATACATGTTACTTATATATACATACAATGGGTAAGAACAGGAAAAGACCTCAGAAAAGAAGCAATTGACATGTTAGAAGTATATCATTAGTGTGAGAATAAATGCAGTTATCCAATGTTAAGTTCTGCAATTGTTACGAAGTGGGAAGAATACTTTGTTAGAAATGCCTATATTTTAAACTGGAGACAACCAGAAACATCAGGAAACTTCCAGCAGTTCAGAAACATCATAGAGCTGCTACACTGTATTTACAAATTGAGAACATGGACTTTTCCAAGTTACTTGAAACACTGTCTTCAAAAAAGGTTCTGCTGAATGAATTAGTCCAGAGCACATAAAAAGTTTGTGCATTATTTTGCAGTGCTTGCAAGGAAAACAAAGGTTTTTGAAGAGGAATAATACATTTTGCTACAGGAACTGCTCTGGCTGAAATAAAACAAGGTTTTGGGGTTTTTTTTTTAGAATACAAACTTTTCTTCAGATCTCTTACCTATTTGTTTCCTGTACTGGTCAACAGGAGTCCTTGCTGTAGAGGCATCTTTTCTACCCATCGTTTTCAATCCAAAAATCACTGCCAGTATCAGAAAAAGGAGAAAAAGAAAAAAAAAGGATTATTCCTAAATAAGTTACTAAGGCAATCAATGACTTATCAGAAGAAAACCTGTAACAAGCAACATTTATGTGATTTTACACAAAGACATAAGCCTTCCCAGAGTACAGTGAGACACTGGAGCTAATCATCACTATTCTGAAGACTATTAGATAAATTCTAAACATACCTTTTTCCCCATTGCATGGGTTATTAGCATTACAGAATGCCTCTTAGTTTGAATTTAAAAAAAAAAAAAAGAAAAAAAGGATTTAAACTCATTACACGGTAATTCAGCATTTTGTACTATTGAATTACATTCCTATATAATTTTTTTATTTAGTAAACCAGGGTCTGAATGGAGTATTGTGAGCTGCTTCTATTGTTGGGAACCACATTTACGGGACAGCCAGGGGCCTGCAGCAGCACTAGGCATGTGTGAATCTGCAGGTGTAACTGCTGAGGAAACCCACCTGCAGAAACAGCCCTCCAGCCACCCTGAAGAAAAGAGAGCAACAAGTAACTAAAACACAGAATCATCATACCTTCCCCTCATGGACTTCAGAGGTCTGTCGATGAAAAGAAAGCAGAGAATAAAGGTGAGAGCTGGGCTTGAGCCCATTTTGCACCTCTCAGCCAGAATATCAAGAGTTTAAATCATCTTCAATGTGTTTAGGTAACAACTACCCTGAGCCTTGAATGGGCTTCTCACATTGCACAGCGCAAGCAGGTGCCACTAGATCTGCACTACCATTTATCCAAAGACGCTCTCCTCTGTACTTTGGTGCTCCCACACCATCCATGTAACTGAACAAGTATCACCTGAGTAATGTTCCAGCAAACCCCTGGTATACCCATTTAATGTGCAAAACCTTATGGTCTCTTACCTATCCCCACACAGGGCTGCTACTCAAAAGATACAGTAAGTTGCTACAGACATGCTCATTTCACTTCTTTTTCCATAGCAAAAGAACACCTGGCTTTTACAGTCACAATTCTTGCTCAAAACACTGTTTTTCAACTGTTTTGATTGGGCTGAAGACATCACTCATCACAGCAACACTAAGACGCACTGTTTGACCATCTTTATGACACAAGCATCCCAACATAAATGCCAGCAGTCGCAAAAGCACTGACATTTTCCTCAAGCATCAGATTAGCCGTTCAAGGGCAGAAGACACAAAACAGTCAACGCTTGCCTCTTCACTACTGGCCTCGGTAAGCATAGTGTCAAGGGCAAAAACCTTGGTTGAACCATCCCAGGTAGCCACAAACTGCCTGCAGACTGAGCCTTGGAGTATTTGCAAGTTTTACTTTTCTCTTGGGCATAACCAGCTGTGCTACAGCATGACAAACTTCCCCGGGCTCTGCCAAGGCACGCTGTCTGAGATATTCAGCCCTTGAAGGCACTGCAATGCCAACCACAAGCCAAAAAGCACGCTAAGGCGCTGCCGAATGGACTGCTGTCAGCATCACAACCTTCAACATCCACCATTATTTCCTTTATAGCTTCAAACAAGGTTTGAAGTAGAGCTGCAGCAATGATCTCACCAGTTATCTGAACATTTTAAAACACTAAAGTTTCTTCTTTTCCACTTATCTACCCTGTAAGAATTATTGGCATTTAATGTCAAGTGACAAATCTGGAACAAGAGAGATGGAACCAGACTCCTTAATCTAAAGCGTGGGACACGGGGTACAAAATGAACTTCAATACTCAAAAATCAGCAACCTTTTCAAAAGATATTCAGGACTAATAACAAGGTATAAAATACTTCCATTGTTTTTTAATCTGAACTGGAAACTCAATTACAGTGTTGCAATGTTTCCATATATTACTTCAGTTTAATTCAGAAAATACCCCCATTTTACGTAAAATACATAAGCAGTCAACTGTAATCCACTGGGATTTTTTCCCCCCTCAATTATGTTTCCCAGCTATTCTCTCAACTGAGTTGTATTTCTCACATACGGTTCACATCAGAATAATGAGAGTGGAAAATATAAGTACCATCTGAACTTTCAGCTACTCGAGGAGATAACAGATACATTTTACACTGCAAAACTAGTTCTTGGCTTTTTTATGCCACTGTTAAGAGACTGTTTTGTCTTGCCTTTTGCAATTTCAATAGCCTACTAATGTTTTGTAACAAAATGTCAGCTGTGAAAGATGTTTGCAGTTTTTAGCAGTGCCAATAAAACACAAGAAGAAAATGCAGGCAAAAATTATTTCCCGACTTAATAGATGCCACTGAGATGCCTGCGTTTGCCCGCGTGGCTCGGTGTCACCGACACCCGCATCTAGAACCTGACTCCTCTTTGTTCTTCAAAGGGATGCAGTAATCATCATTCATTTCCAGCGCTTTGATGGTTAGATAGCAAACGCCCGAGAAACCCACGGAGACATTAGCACATACAGCCGCGATGCCTAATAAGACAGCTATTTGCATAAAAGATCAGCCACAATTTAAAATGTGTTGTGATAGATGTGGAAAGGGAATAACAGATCTATATTAGCATGTACGAAACTGAGATTGTTTTCACAATTTAATTCCTCGGGGACTGCGGCTCATCACCTTCTCTTGTAAAGAATCCTGCACTCCCTGAGGAAGCAACTTGCCACAAGCCAGAGTTAAGCTAAAATATGGATTAATAAGACATAATATTTATTATTTATGAACCTTGCTGTAAGAGTGGTTTCCAACATAACTTTCTGATCAGATTTCTACAAAGGAAAAGTCTGGAACCTTTATGAGTGACAAAACAATTTGAAAAGTGCCATTTCCATGTTTAAATTAGCAATGGTCATCCTAGAATAACTGGTCATCTTAACTTTACCATAAATGATTTGCACTCGAGTCTTTCAGAGCTGCCTCTGGCCGCTCTGATGTCAGAGCAGGCTAAGGATCTGACGTTTCCTCTATTCTTTTGCCAAGCCAAAGGGATATGCAGAGCACCATGCTACGCACACCCCAAGCAGCCTTCAAATCCCTGGAATTTTAATGACTACATAACCATTTAAAAAACATGTAAAGGAGCTTGTCGCTGCTCTTACAGGCTACTAAAAATACCTCAAGAGTAATTTCAGATCATTTGAAGGCAATGTGAGCCCTCCTCAACTTTCAAGCTTTGACAAAAGATAGTGTTACGAAAATGAAGCGAGGCCCACTGGAATGATTTTTTGTTTGTTTGTTGCTATTTCAGCCATTTTGCTAGGTCAAAAGATGTTTTTGTGGTTCCCTTCACCATCTTTCACCGTCTTTCTCTTCACCTCTAGTAAATCACCTGCGAAGGCTTACACCTCATGCACGATTTTTCTGTTCCTCCTCTTTTATTCACAAGCAGTGACTGATAATAATTAATACACAGAATAAATTGCCTAGTCTCACTTCCAACTGTCAACAGCATTTCACAAGATAAAACCCAGATCTGAACGTCCATTCAAGGGATGACCACAGGAGTGTTTAAATACCAACTCGCTATTCTTGATGCATACACCGCTCATATCAACTAAAACAAATTTAAAGCAATTACTTTAATGACATAGAAACATACCTTTAATGACTCCTAGAAATATTAGTAGGTACAGGGACTGCCTAGCACAAAGATTGTGCTTTGTGCATTTACAGTGCAATACCAATGATTAATAACGGTGATAACACCTGAAGTGTGAATCAGGGAACACACAAAGATCTACATATGTGCTTGTGTACAAACTTTCCTAGTGGTGACACTTCATACTGTGTCTGCATTCTTCAACAATAATCTGCCTAAACACTAACAGAGGGCACCTTATAGAAATACTCAGTGCCACGACTCGTTTTGTAGTGGAAACGTGTCTAGTTGGTGTGGGAAAAGACAGTAAGACTTCAAAACAGAGAATAACCTCTACAGAATGCAAAAGTCCAGAGCCAAGTCTTCAGCTGTAATTGAAAATGCAGGTGAATGCACACTGGATATCTGCATATATGCAGAAGTATCTTATCCATAGCTGCAAATGGGTATTTAACCTAAAATTCCCTTCTTTTTCCTGTGTGTGATGCAACGCAGGTTGATAATTTGAACTCATAACCCAAATAATTTTTTAGTATGGTTCAGAGCTTATAGATGTCAGTGTAAGAACTGATCTTTTATCAGTCAATTCCATACCTCACTGTTTAACAAATAATGGATACTTAAAACCTTATGAGAAAGCAAAATACCTTTTTATCCTCCTTGGGTAAAATCCAAGGAGCACATCAGATCCTCTGAGGACATCAAGTTATTCTAAAGAACTGGTAGCACTGCATTTCAAGTGGGAAGCTGTCTGCTTATAGGTATTTTGGAAATCATTGCTGTTGGCTCTTTTAATTGGTGTTTTTTGGTGTACGGCTGAAGTACAGTAACTAAGGTCTGTCTGTACAGCAGTGGAAGAAATGCAGCGGAAGTAACCTGCAGCCAAAATTGCAAGAATAATGCAGCTGAATATTTTAACCATACTTCAGTCAAGAAAAATAATTAAAAACCTTTACTACTACTACTAGTAAAAATTATTAAAAAAAAATTTGAAAGAGAATTGCATCTGTGTTCTATTGATAAATCTGGCAGTAGTCTTAACCATTCTCCCAGAAAGTCTCTCAAAGGATGAAACTGTTATTGCAAAAAAAAGAGTACCTGCCAATGGTGTTTCTTGCAGAATCTAGCTCTACTTTCTTCCGGGATTTTCTTTTAATAAAGATAATTTAATATTTCTTTACTTAATTTAACCTTAAACACAGCAGATGTGATTTAAATTCATTTAAATTTGTGAAAATGAATAAAAAAATGGGATCCGTAACTCCAATTGAAACAAATATTGCTAAAATAATCTTGACATTCTACACAAGGACAAAAAACACTGTACCAGATCCCAAGATTAACACCATCTAGAAATTACAACTTTTACTTAGACATATATCAGGCTTTCATAGCTTCGCGTAAGCAGTCGGAACAAAACGCACATTGTTAGTTCCAGTAAGAGCCCTCTGCGCTCTAGGGAAAGGAGCTGCTCTGTTTTTTGTTACTTATACAGTGCCTACAAACCCCATGAAATTAGCTCTATGTTTATTTAACAAAAGTAGTACACAGGTAATAGTCCATATGAATACTCAGCATATTCTCCTGGATGTTGTAAAATCCTGAGGCAATGTATTAAGAAAAAATAAATTTAATCAGCAATCCTGATTAGTTCCAGCTGATTTTAGGAAGGTAAGTGAGACATCAAGCTATGCAGGAGGCCACCTCCACTCCCTTTGCAGTGAATGAAGAAAGAGGCGCAATGGTAAGGAATCCAAATCACCTCTGGCAATCTTGCTATGCTCCCAATGATACCTACAATTTGGTGGGATTCTTAAGGACCAAATATTTGCATTTGCTCCTCTAGCAAAAAGCCTACTTACTTTTTCTAGATGTAAAATGCTTTTAAGTATCTGAAGAGTTGAAAAGATTATCATTAAATATATTAATGACAGCCAGGAAAAAAGAGAAAATTTCAAGGACTGCAAAACTTGACTAATATTTTTTAAAAAGACTTCATACTTATGTAAATTTGGATTTTTTAAGCAAAAAGACACTATTAAAAATGTCAAAGGTTCCTTCCATTCCCAGTATAGTTTGTCACAGCTTCTATGGGGAGAAGAATCAAAATGTACTAGGCCAAAACTCACAAAACTAGCACTCATACAGAAGATGCCTGTTTAGCTATTGGTGTTGTTGTAAATGTATGACATTTTGTAGAAAAATATTCCTATTTCTAATGATTTATACACCTTACTTTTACTTCTCATTATTAGTGCTTGATATTTGTCTTCAGAATGAAATTCCTTACTCACTTCTGAGCAGAGTAGAGCTATGCCATCTGTGAAACATATATGCATTTTAATATGAAGCCACATCTTCATCTGAACAAATTTTAAATTCCAAACATTCAAAGATGAACTTCTTTTTCCTTTTTATGAATATAGGACAGCATTGGTGTCAAGAAAACATCTTTAAAGAATTTCATGAAGGAAAAAAAAAGGATACATGTGTTTTGATCTTGCCGTGCCAGACAGTTCAAAATGTAATCTCTGCTAGTGGGAAAATGACATGATAAATGGCATCATAATGCCAGCACATGGGTCGGGGCAATACCAAACACAACTACAGGCTGGGCAGAGAATAGATCGAGAGCAGTCCTGAGGAAATGGGGGTGCTGGTGGATAAGAAGCTCAATGTGCACTTGTAGCCCAGAAAGTCAACTGTTTCCTGAGCTGTATCAAAACCAGCATGACCAATAAGTCAAGGGAGGTGATTCTGCCCCTCTGTTCACATGAGACCCCACCTGGAGTACTGCATCCAGATCTGGGGTCCCCAGTACAAGACATGGACCTGTTGGAGCAAGTCCAGAGAAGGGCCATGAAGTTGATCAGAGGGCTGGAGCACCTCTGCTTTGAAGACAGGCTGAGAGTGTTTGTGTTTTTCAGCTTGGAGAAGAGAAGGCTCCACGGAGACCTTCCTGCAGTGTTCTGGTACCTAAAGGTGCTACAGGAAAACTGGAGAGGGGCTGGTAAATAAAGGTGTGGAGAGAACAAGCATCCAGACACGAGAAGCACATACACTAAGGAAGGGTACAGCCTCCATGGGAGTAACCACAGATGCTGTACAAACACTTTTATAGTCTGAGGGCACAGAGACCACCACCACTGCACAAGATGGAAATAAAGTATGTGCTTTCTGTCACGTGAGTTAAAAGTTCACTGAGTCCAGAGCAATGACGAGAAACAATTATTTGCTCCTCCATAACTGAAGCTGCAGCAGCAAACATTTTGTGGTTCAGTCAAATCCAAGCAGATTTATTCCCTTTGATGCTCGCCACACATCCCTTCAGCATGTATTTCCTTTGATGAAGTAGGGAATCATTTAAATAACAGGTATAAAGCTAGAGGTCATGGACCTTAAATTTCAAAATTAGCTTAGGCACTTCACTTCTAACATGTTACAAAGATACAATTCCTGCATTTACTACAGTGCCCTTGGTTTCACTGAGGTCTTACTCCACAATGGCAGAAACTTCGTTTTACCCTGCTAGGTGTTGAGGCAGGGGAAGAGCAACTTCTTTTCCTTCTCTAAATCAGAAAGCACCACCTCTACTCTCTCGTCTCTTTACTTTTGGGAAGTCACAAGAATTCCGTTTTTTCTTCCCCTACTCCTTTCCTGGGACTGCCACAAGCCATAGCTTGCTATAAGCCTGCACGCTTTAAGCCTACACGCTTGTTAATTCCTCATTTGTAGATTTTTAAGCTTAGGCTCATTTTTGATGGAAATTAATTCCTATTTCTTCCTGAAGTGAGAAGAAATATTCATGGAGTAATTTATACTTGCCTTTATCATATCCATCTTAAACTACAGTTCACAACCATCCAGAGGACAGAAAGTCTGTTCCACAATGTTTTCAATATTGCAAAATGGGATAATGAATGAATCTTAAAACTTCTGAAGTTATTCACACATACACAAACAATTTTCAACAATCAGTAATTCCATACAGACAATTTTTTTTGTTTCTACTGTGCCCCCCCCTTTTTCTTTTTCCTTGCATTATCTTGGACCATTAAAATTGCAAATTTTCTGAGTTAATTATTTTTAAAATGAAAATTTAACATTTCTTTGAAGAAAAATATGTAAAAAAATTTGAAATTGATGGAATTTTTTGTTACCTCTCACCCTGTTTAAATGCTTCTTAAAATGTTAAACTAAGTTTCAACTTAATTTTTCCCCCTATTAATTCTATTACTGACATGCCATCTATTTTGACTCCACTTTCACTGAGTTTTTGTCAATCGTTTGAGAAGAAAAATCAGCTCTCAGCAAAGAGTCCATTGGTGCTTGACAATCATTCTGATGAGTGGAAACCAGAAGAAGCAAAGCCAGCCAGAAACAAGCCACACAGGCACAAAGCCAGGAGGCAGACAAACGTGCCCTTCTGTTACATAGTTCACTGTAGTTGGGTATGATGTCCAATCACACAGGGCTTCAAGTCATAATAATTGCTAAAATTGGTCACTACATTTATAGTCTAAAACCTCCCTTTAGCAAGCATGCTAAAGTTGAAAACAGGCTACAAATGACAGCAGCAAATAACACTTCAGTACACGTAGACCTAATCGTAACACTTCAGCAAAACTGAATTATTAGTTCCATTACTAAACGTGGTGTTCAAAAGGACTTAAAAGGTAATCTTTCCATCCAGCGTTCAGAAGGAATGTGGGGGGTTTTTTCCTTCCTCTGAAACTACTGCATCTCGGTAAGTATTAAATAGACTGATCTGTGAATGAAGAAAAGTAGTTTTATGCCACTTTGGTTGTCTCGTGTGCTGCATTAGGCACTCAGGAAAGCAACTCAGCATAAAAAAAAAAAATCAGAAAATTTATTCTAGTCACCAGGCAAAAGAAACATTAAGTGTAAAGTTTTAATTTGATTGTCTTAACATCTATATTTTCTTTTTCGCTAATTGATAAAGATGACAGAGTAACCTGTTAAATCTTGCCCATAAAGATCAGAAGACACAGCTGACGTATTTCCTTAGCCTTAATACAATACATAATTTTTGGCATTTCTTTTGTTTAAAATTGTCCGAGGTAAAAACCAGTAGGTAAAGCTAGCACTTCAAATGCAAAGCTCGGGCCTACAGCACTTAACACCGAGCTAACAGTCAGGCTCAGTGAACAGACAGACCCACTGATGTCAGTAACGGCCAAAACCAAGTCCTACTCCACTGGTTTTGAAGGATTAGGCCATAATTGGGTGAAGAGTTTAATATGGCTTAAGCAACGTCAGCTCAGTAGTTCCCAAAGTAGTTCAAAACAACAGGCCAAGCACGCTCTCTGCAGATTATATCTAAATTGCTCAAGACCTGGCTCTCCTGAAGCCTACCTAGAGAACCCATTAAAGGCAATGATTTTCAAAATAAAGTAATAGTGTAGATGATACCATCTCCTGAGGAGCTTTATGTTCCATTTGGGCAAAAAGGGAATATAGGATCATCGATATCTCTCAAAAATCTGAATCTTGAACGAAAATTGAATTAAAGGAATGGATCAAAATCAGGCTAAAACCTTTATATGTGCCAAGTGAAAAAAATAAGCATTGATAGTCATCAGAAAATGTGGTAAACTGTTTACTTGCCTCATTTTAAGGCAGAGGAGACAAGTGTGGAGTGCAGAAACTAGCAGAAATTATCAGTTGAAGTAGCAGAAAGTCGGGTGAATGTCTGAAGGTCCCAGACGCAACCACTGGTGCAAATGTCTGCCTGGGTGCTTTTCACAGCTTCCCCTGTAAGACCACAGGATGGGAGGAGAGTATGTCCCCATCTATTCCCACTACTCACTGAACAGTGTGTGCATGTGGCACAACAAAGAAGGAATCCTGATGCAAGGTTTGCTGTCCAGGAGAATGCCAAAGGAAAGGCTGGAACAGAGACTAACACACTGAAAAAAAAAAAATTCCTTGGGATGTTTTAAGTGGCACAGTACATGTGAAATTCTAATTATTGTAAAAATATGAGTTAAATATAAAATTTTACATATTTTCATGGGTTGTTGCTTTTGGAGACTGGGCGTTTTTAAGATCCTGGGTTCTGACGTGTGAAAGGTTGGCCATCTCTGGCCTAGAAGATACCTCTGATTTAGAGTTCTACACCTCAAACTAGTATAGAAGTTATGAGACTCCTAAAACGACGATTTAATGAGTAGCTATTAGCTTGTAAGCATTTCTTCAGAAACCCTAGCCTGAGACAGAACAGCAGACGACGATCCACTCCATTCACTCCAATTTCCCAAGTGCACCTCTCTAAGCACTAGCAGTTTGCATGTGTCCTTTGCTAGTCAATGCAGAAGGCACGATTCAGCACTGCCGTAAGTTTTATCAGGAGGAGGGGGATATACAGAAGGAAATCCAGCTTTGTAGACTGCATAAACAACAAAAAAACCCAAACCACGGACACAAAAATATACAGGAAAATTAATTCAGTCCAGTTTTCATAGTAACAACAGATTCAACACCATCACCACAAGAAAACCGCAGGTCTGTTCTGTCCCTGCTACAATCATTCAGCCTGGCCACTGCCTTACCCAAAGATGTACAACCTTGTAACCAAGCTTCAGAAGTTTAAACAGAGCTGGGTGATCTCTGAAAAGGACTTAAGCTTTAAGTTGCTTCTGCTTCATACTTCCAAAATACTCTATTCCATGCACTCAGCTTTACAGCTGTTCCAGTTGTTCCTCTACTGTTGGTTGGGTGTTTTGCTTTGATGAGGTGAGTTAAAGAAAATCTGTACCCATATAGCACTGGAGAAGCATCTTTCCAGCTCTACACTATTTCCACCACTGACAGTGCTTAAGTTTGAAGGCTCAGAAACAGACAAGTTTGGTCACAAACCCACTGCCCTGAGCTTTTTCCTACACACACCATTCCCTCCCCTTGAAGGTCTCCTCAAGGTACAGCACATATTCTATGGAGTCCTTCTATGGTCAGGATATAGAATTGAACCAAGCCTATACAATATGCATTAGTCGTGTGCAATAAATGACAGAATGCAAGTGCTTTGAATTCTTTACTCTGCATATATGGCTATGTTTTAGTACAGTACCCACATTTAGATCATAATTTCCATGGGTCTATATAAACATGCATGAAGATAAACAGGCTCTCTTCCCATGCAGAACTGGAAGAATTCATCCAGAAGCTTTGGTTTGTAAATCATTTCAGATGTATTTTACTGAAGCCATAAAGGATATTAGCAAGTGTGCTGGGACCTTTTGTTTTAAATTATTATGATCTGTTACTTTAACAGAAGTTACTTATATTATTTAACCCCGCTGGTGTACTTAAAATGAAAATAGTTCAAAGCTTTTTGAAATAGGTTTTCTGTCTATAATAATCATTTTTCCAGAATACCCTCTTCCTATTTAGCCTGTCAGCATGCTGCTTTGTGTACCCAGGATTTCAAATGATCCTGTATTTCAGAATAAAAAGGTAAACAGCAATCTAAGAATGATTTGTTAACCTTTTCACTCCAAGTTATGGGAAGAATAAATTAATAATTCATAAAAATCAAAAGAAAGCAATATCCATCCTTGCTCTGACCACTTTATAATTGTGAAAACAAAACAAAACAAAAAATTAAAATTAGCTGCTGCAATTCCCTGTGGTTCCATTAAAACCATATCTAAGTTGAATCACACCGAAGTCTAAAGTTGGAAAAAAAAAACCCAAACCCAAGAGAGAAAGAATGCTTTCCACGCCCTCTGTAATGGGAAGCAACAACAAATTCAGAGATGCAGCACATCGGCCTTGTCTAGGACACTCAACAGCACCTGTGTACGAGGCTCTGCAGGAGCCAGGAGGGATAGCTAGCTAATACAGCTCACTGAGGTCCAACACGAGTGAGGTAAGAGGACATCCAGTCACAAACATCACAGCAAGCATTAACCTAACCTCAAGCCCACCTAGAAAGGTAATGCCATTAATAAAAGTAAGTCTGTGCCTTCCAGAACCTCCATTACACTGTCAAATGTTTCAGGAGATTTTTTTTTCTTATAAATGGGAACTAGATGCAAGCTTCCAGCACTGGTCTTATTCAAGGGATTTAAACAGCCCTTCAACCTCTCCCCGCACAACTACTAGGCAGTACCAGCCCTTCTTGCCACTGGCCTGAAACTGAATCCCTTTCAGCTACAGGTGCTTCACAACATAAAAATCTTCCATTCTGCACACACACATCCAGCATTCCTTCTTCAACATGTTTGCAGACAAAGTGCTTTTTAACAGACTCATGTTATCATGACCTCAGCCATCCTTTAAAATTCCTTCCTTCTTCATCAGTTCAACAATCACTGAACGATCCATTGTTTGTCACTATAGCTTATATGTTTATACACAAACAACTGACTAAACAGCAAAAAGCATTACAGTGGACATAAATGCTGGCTAGTCCCCCCAAGCTCTCATCTGCTGACAACGGCCTCCAGCCATTACTTATGAGTGCTGGCAGCTCACCAGCTCTTCATCCATTTTATTGTTACTGTACAGCCCTAATTTTTAAATTAATTTTAGTTAAGTAACAGTAAATCAAGGTCCTAATCAAATTTAAATGTTAGCTATACCAATAGTGTACTTTCAGTTTGACAGCCAAGGCACAAAACCAAAACAAGTAAAACACTGCTTCAGGATAACTGTTTCCTTTTGGCAAGAATGCAAGTAATATAAAATTGCTCTAGTAGTGAAGTGATGTAATCTTAATTGAAGGTAGCATAATCAGCTTCACACGCAGTGAGTCCAACAATAAAACTGCCTACTGGACAATCTGTATGGCATACACAGAAAGAAAGATCTGCTTAAAAGTAGAAGAG
Organism: Zapornia atra; assembly: GCA_013400835.1. Lineage (NCBI taxonomy): Eukaryota > Metazoa > Chordata > Aves > Gruiformes > Rallidae > Zapornia > Zapornia atra. The sequence continues at coordinate 66,170 of VZTU01008168.1, forward strand.
GGAGCGTCGAAGTGGAGATGGTGATGGGGTAAAGTCAACTACTGAAACGTTTTCCACACTGACCTGCTAAAAAGGTGAAAACATGTTCAACTCGAAACTACGCAAGAGTCTCATGAACAAGTTTTAGGTGTCTTCAGGGGCTTGAAGATGTTGCTGACCCTGGGTATTTAATCACCTCTTGGGTGATTAAAGAAGGGGCAACAAGTGGGTACCTTCTGTCCCCAGGACCCCATTCCCAGCCTACACATCAGCACAAGCTACCTGAAAAAAAAAAAGTTAAGGTGAGGGAAGCAACCCGAGGTGCAGGTATTGCTCTCCATACAGACTGCTACCTGAGGGGCAGGGGGAATGCATCCAGCTGGCAGCATCTTAAACCACAGCACCTACGGCTTCCACAACACATCTGTCAGAGCCATTCATGGTTAAATTTGAGCATGAGTGTACGTACGTAGAATTGAGAACTTTCTATGTAAAGACTGCAATGAAAACACAACAGATAAAAGCACCAAAAAGCTACAAAGGCTGATTGATAATGTAAATGTGAGTGGGAATTATCATGGGTAAACTTAACCTTTTCTTCATTTACACCACACAGCACTGCCAGAGAGAAAACAATCAAAACATTGAAATCTCCCACATTTCCAAGCCAATCTGTTTCCCCACTATAAAAAAACCCAAAACAGTTCACAACATAAAAGGTTATTTTGTTCTATTATTTATTTTATTTCAATGGAAAAACAAGAGGATAAATTTGGCACTCAGACTAGAGGCAACCGACTACAGGTGATGTAGCCCCATCTACTTACTTAAGTCTAGAAATAAGAGCATTAGTAACTGACAACAAACGTGTACAAAAGGGTGTGCTTCAGTTTGCCCTCTGGATTTTACCCTTCTCAGCATTAACCTAGTGCTAACCTTTGCTCTTTCCCTCTCTCAAACTTGCCCTTTCTGGTACAAACAACTTCTCCACCGTAAGCTTCAGCTGTCAGAACAGTCATTCCCCATTTATTCACTTTTCCAGCTCAACATCTATTCGTGGATTTATATTTCACCCTTCCTCTTCTGGTTTCCTCCCATCCTCCTTTGCATCTGCTACTGGGTATACACTGGCTAATTCATTTCAACGTGTCTTTCCAATTCTGTGTTGGTTTGGATTGTAAAACATACCAGATGAAGGACGACGCGAAGAAGAATCACAACACACAAATAAAGAATATTTCGTTGACATATGAATTATCAGATTTAACATTGCAAAAAATCCTGGGACACACTAAGCTGTATTGTATAAAACCCCGTTGTATCATTACAGTATGCAGTTAGAGAGGCAAAATGAAAGTTTAAAATCCCTGATGCTGATTTTTAGCCTTACTGCTAAGAAAATGCAGAAGAAATGTGAAACAAAGGGATTAGCACTGTCCATGTCAAGAATGCCTGGAGTAAGTGTTTACTCAACCCAGTGAATTACAGGGGTATCTACGTGCAGCTACAGATACAATGGCACCTGGAGTGGCTTGACATTTTCCCATGACCTGCAAACACCATTCTAAAGAATAAAAATGTATTGGGAATCATAGGCGGTTGCAGATAATTTTGGGATATTAAAGCTGCATCAATGCAAGCCCTACTTTGAGAAACAGAACCATGTGCTTTTTCTTCAGTAGCAGTACCAGTGACCATGTTTGTCTTTACATGAAAAAGAAGAGTTTCTTTCTAAATGAAAACAGACAAAAGAAAAAAAAAAAAAAAGGTTTTCTGGAACCATCTTTCCTTCTATCTTCTTTCCAAAGTAAAAAAAATAAAAGTGCTACCTGTTTCTTCTGTGTGTCAAAAAATACTTCAAGACTAAAAATGATTATTAAAGAGCTGTAACATAAATTGTGTTTCTTCATCTCCTCTACCAACAACGACACCATGATGTTTATGTTGTGCATAATACTGCGGTGATATATGAGATCATCAGCTTGGTAACTAAAAACAGTTTCACTGTGCTTGTGATTGATAAACTATGGAAGTATTAAAACATTAAAAATGTTAATCTTTGTAATAATCTCCTGAAAAGTTTTCATATTAATTTAAACCATCAATCATTTTAATATTTAATCATTGCAGACTTCATCTGAAATGAGGATAGCCATTCACCGAAAAGCACTTCATTTTTTATTTTAAAAAATGATCAGCTTGTATGTATTCTGTAAATCTCTTCACATTTTTTCCTCAATAAAAAGTGAAGCTGCAAGCAAATGAAAAAAAACTACAGGAGCAGAAAAATTTAAAGCAGAGTTTGTGTCAGAAAAATATATAGTTCCGCAGTCCTGTTTCCCCAGGAGTAATTGTGTCACAACAGTATTTATCAGAAGAGGGTCTGAGAATTGAGGGAGATTTCTACTGTAAATGAAAATCATTAGCTGCTTTGTCCACACTTGACAACCACCTATGTTTCATTCTCTTGATGTATCTCATAACACGTAAGCAAAACAATTTACTTATGAAGAACTAGTACTTACTAGAGTGATTCAGCTCTCCAAAGAGAGTAAACCGGGTTAGTTATTTTTGAACGAAGAACCCCATTTTTAACATTATCCTATTTCAGCAACATATAGAGGTTTTCCAAAGTACAGTGTCCTGGGCTGTAATTCACAGCTTGTCTTGCCTAATGAAAAACTTAGAATAATATGGAAATATCTCAAAGGAAAGCAATACCAAGAACTTCCTAGTTATGAGAAAAATCTCACAGGAATCCTAAAATCCCAACAGTAGTTAACTATAACTAATCTTGATGGAATTTATTTTAAACTTATCTAAGAAACAAGAACTAATTCATGGTATCAAGAAACAAATTTCACAGAAAAAAATCTAAGGAAAATGTCTTCACTGCAAACACACTCCCCACCTCTGCCTCTTGTTTTCTATGTGAGTCTACTAAAACTGGATGCTTCCTTGAGCTACTGCCATAGAGTGCACTGAGTTTAAGACATCACAGAATCCCAAAATTGGGTTGGGAGGGACCTCAAAGCCCATCTAGTTCCAAACCCCTGCCAAGGGCAGGGACACCCTCCACTAGACCACACTGCCCAAAGCCCCAACCTGTCCTTGAACACTGCCAGGGAGGGGGCTTTAAGACATCCTTTAAGACAGGGTTGCAGGACTTCGCTTAAATACTTTAACAAATGAAATCCTAGATATATAGTGTGCATTATCACAGGTTACTAAATCACCTTACATGACTAGTCTTCAATCTGTATTTGTGATCAATAGTCAGAGGATTTTCCCCATGCCTGCTAGAAAACCGGCACACAGATTGGCTTCCTTTCCTGAAGGGCCTGCAAGAGGGTAACAGCAAGAGCTATGAAGTTAGGGAACTTGCAAAAGTGCATGTGGAATCTTCCAATGCGTATACTCTATATAGTTCAAGTTTATAAAAATAACAGTAATAAAAATCCAGTAATAAAAACACTGCTTTTATTCTTGATTTTACGAAGTAAAGTATGCATATTGCTGCATGTTACCTTTTGCTAAGGTCTGTTTTTAAGGAAAGATGCATGAAAAAAGCCAGTTCAATGTGATACAGTAATTGAATTCAGGAACTCAGTTGCTTCGGAAATGAAGCATAGCCCTGTTTTTTAAAAACTTAATAGAAACACATATAAGTGTTTGTATTTATATATGATCTAAAGTTGAGTTTTACCAACGTTAGCAGGAATCTCTGATTTAGTCACTTAAAGTAATCGTTCAAAACCTAGATACGCGAAGAGCTCCTACAACACTGCGCATTTTCTGTATTGCTTTTGCAGATACAAAATCCTACTTTAGACAAACTAAGAAGTCAATTGTAGAATATTGCTGTAATCTCTAATTGGTTAAATTAACAAATCAAATTCACAGAATTACAGGATCATTGATGTTGGAAATAACCACTTGAGATGATTTACTTGGGCTCATCTACCTCTGCTCCAACAAGTTCAGCTAGAAGAAGGCTATACACAAATTACAGAATTATAAATTACAAATGAAAACCTGCAAAATGTGTTTACATACTAAAGCAAGACGAACAGAAAAAAGAGCAACTGCCCTTGCCTAAAAAGAAAGTCAACTGCTTGTATCAGTGTTATTAATTCACTTCAAAGTCAACATTTCTTTGTTTTCTGTGTTCCTACACTTACAGTAGTGACCTGAAGCAGGCTCAGATCTTTATTGCTTCCACAAAGAAAGAAAACAAGTCCTAGTGGGGTAAATTGTACTAATATGTGATCAAAGATAATCATGCCAACAAAAGCATCTGCCAAATTTTCCCTTAGTGAGCAGACAAGTTATTTGCTTAACAACTGAGTTCATCCCTAGCCCATTTTCTACCAAGAGGTGAAGTGATTCAGCCAAGGAAGACATGCCAAATAGCACTACTTAAGAAATGGTTCAATTTTTCCCCTCCTTGTAGATTTTTGTGAATCCCTTATACATCACTTCCTACAGTTCTCCACCATGAAAGTCACGCATCAGTAGCAAAGGCTGGAAGAAAGACCACATCTTTAGTAACAGGTACTGTTCCATTCTGATTAGCTCTTCAGGAATGAACCTGGTCCCCAACAGCAAAGAACTTGATCCCTCTATGAACACGTAATTGAATTATTGTGTGTGATTGCTATGTGCCGTACATATAGCCCAGGTACACCATAAGCTCTTTTATAGGGGCTTTCTGGTACCACACTCTGTCCTCAGGCCTATGAAGGCTGATATAAGGTGGACCAGTCTAAAAGCCACTTGAATACACGGGCAGAAATCCCTTCACATTTACAAATTTTGTGTCTCGTGTATTTCTGTCCAGGATTTTCTGAGCATAAACGTGACCAACCCACGCTGCAGAAAACACAAAGGAGTCCAATGTACCCCAAATACATCCCACCTGCAAAGTAAACACAGCCAGCTCAAGAAGCCTGGGCTGAATCAGGTTGACGCAGCCAGCCAACCACATGTAGCCCTGCTACACAGATGTGCAGCGGGGTTCCAACACACCCTGGCCTCAGTGTGTGTGGGGGGCCAGCCTACGTGCACACACGCAGAGCAGCTGTTTGTCCACCTCCCAGGTCCCTAGGAGCCCCACACAGATGGGGTTTCATTCACACAAACCCAACCACACTGCCCTGGTGGGCGGGACGTGAGGATCTGCGCACACGAGGGAAAGTCACGGAGTGGCCTCACACGGAGGTAGCTAGGGCTCCTGACAGTTCAGCTCAGCTCAGCTCAGCCAGCCCGCCCCCGGGTCAGGCCTCAAGCGCAGCTCTCGCTGAGAGCCCCTGGTAAGGAGTTTATTTCCCTCCGAATCGGACAGTCGCAGTCCCGTGAAAGACCCAGCCTGGCACCTTCTGCAGGCTTGGGGGGGGTACAGGCCGGGCAGCCGA
>VZTU01008168.1:72163-107291 GCA_013400835.1 Zapornia atra
CCTGCGCGGGGACGGAGCGCCGAGCCCGCCGGGGTGGGGACTGCCTCAGCACCTGCGGCGGTGGGAGCGTTGCCCGGTCTCCGCCCTCCTGCTGCGCCCAGCAGCTGTGGCCGCAGGTGCGCGGGGAAGGTCCCGTCCCCTTCCTCCCCCCGCCCCGGCTGCTGGGCGCTCGCCTCCTCTCTCGGCCCTGACGCGCTGGCGTTCGCTGGGAGGCCTTGCTCCTCGCCGCCTGCCCCTTTCTGGTGTCTCGCTGGTTTTTGCAAGGGATATGCATTGGGGGAAGCTGGAATTTCAGTCACGGAGTATTTCAGCATCCCCCTTCTTCGCACCCTCTGCTCAGGTTTGCCACTACTTGCATCAGACGCGTTGCTCCAGACAGACAGACTGAAAAGCAATTAGCCACCTCCACCTCATCAACACAAACCCGCTTCAGCGGGAACTTACTTTTATGCGCCTAAAAACGCACGGGAAGCTATTAGCCCTGTCAGATATTTTTTTCACCACCTTGAGATGATGCTAGGTCCTTTGCAACAGATCCTTCAGTGCAAGAACTAAGCCACTGACTCTCAGAACAGCTTACTGATTAGTATTGCGAGTACACGCTTTGCTTACTGCAAAGTGGCAGTTGATAATCAAGTGTAACACTCCCCTGTAAGGAAAGATACACAAAAAAGAAATATTTGCATTTGTTTACCTCTGCAGCTTAGGAAGTGAAAGCCGTACCCGGCTGAACTTTCCCATCTTTCTAGATGACACGCATACAGAGTGGAGAACGAGCCCACAGAATATTTGATTAATCAGAGTTTCTGTCTCGCATGCGTACCAAACCGCAGAGTCAGTTTTCTCCAGTCGTTTCTGTAGCAAGCTTAATGGATGGCTGAAACGAAACAGCTTTCTTAGAAATACAGCCTGTTCTGTTTTCAAGTGGTAAGACACAAAGGTTTTTTTATTCCTTTTTTTTGACAAGAAACTTCACACTAAGGGTATTTAGCTGCTCTGGGCATGGCAGCTCACTGGACACGACCTTATTTTCTTTCCAGGTATCTTGTCCACTGTGGGATGGGGGGGATGAGGTTGCACCTACTGTGGGACCATCTTTGATTTTTCTAACTTCTGTATGTTCAGAATTTTCTACGATATTTGATTTTATTCATTCTCTTAATGATAAACCAGGAGCCATATACATGTAAGGTATTTTAATACTAATTCCTTGATTGTTTTAATATGATTCAGTTACAGCCAATTCATGACTGTGCTCATGGATAGTTGAATATAGTCTTATGTGTGAAACAGTAATTGCATTCAACTAGCTGTTCCATGTGATTTTTGACTGCATAATCACAAACGAAATAAACATGAAGGAGTATCAGAGTGATAGTAGCCGGTTACATGATTTTGTGTTACTTGAACCACTGGTGCAGAGTTTGCCCTTGTGAGTCCTTGGAGCAAAATACATTTAGTTCAGTTTTAACCAAATTCACTTAATAACAATAATCATTTCACCACCAAGTTATTCTCCTACGTAATAAGCCTAAGCCCAAGCATTCTTGATACAGACTCTGTAAAGAAGTTGTAAATAATTACAACTTTGTGAAAAGGGACTCTACAACCAGTAAGAGAATTTTCACCATTTTTATTTTCATTTTCTTTAATTTCTTCATATTTAATCCTCATTTTATGGGGGAAAATGCTTCTCTTTGCAGGGTGTCTTCTGCAGAGAAAGTGTGCACGTTGGTTTAATCATGAGGAGGGTGGTTGACATTTAGATGAGAGACAATACTACTGACAGGCTTGGCGTGTCTTGTAGGGTCAGAGGCAGTATGATGGAGTATAGGTGGAGATGGAGTATAGGTGTCCTAGGATATTTATAACCTGTGTTTTACAGGTGTAAATACACCAGAGATACAAGTACTATTTAACTGAAATGTGTATCAGTCAGAGAGGAATTGCTGTCACCTCTTACTGATCTTGCCACACCCATCAATTTGTTGCTATATCCCCAGAGCAGACAAATTTAAAAATAAATAGTATTTTTTAAACTTACATGGATATAGTTCCTTGCACAAAAATTTAAAGAAATTTCAGCGGCCATTGTTTACAGTGAGTGTCTTTCCCTGGTTTTCCTCCTGATTTTTGCTTCTTCACAAGGTCTTCACCCTACTCTGACCATTTGATAAGAATCTGTCCCTTTTTGTTCTCCTCCTATGTAGTGTTTTTCAGCTTTCTGATTTGTGAAAAAAAATCTGAATAGAAATCGTAAGCCTAGTGAAAATACACTTCCTTTTCTTATTTATCCTTTGCAGAACTCCTAGAAGCAGTCCCTGAGCTCTTAGAGTTCAGTAGATAAAAGGTTGGAATATGATGCTCAACATCTTTATGCCACGTTGACAGCACAGATTAAATTAACAGACAGGAAACTAACTCCCCAAAATGCAGCAACTTGTCTACTGCCTAACCTAGTGCCTCCTAATGTACGTCCAACCATGAGGTTAAGCTCTAAGATGTGAAAATATGTCCTTAATGGCTTTCATTCTGTTCATTTTGCCATTACTATGAGTAAGAGTTTTGCTCGATCTCTCACCCAGGACTGTAGCCTGGATGTTGCCAATAAAACAGCTATTTAATTGGTGCTAATATTCAGGCTATCGTTAAATCTTTCAGTTAATACCTTTCTCCAGAACTTCTAAAAGGTGCAGTATTCCCCATGCAACCACAAAGCTTCAAGTCTGTTTATGCTCCTGTCACTTCCTAACAATGTCATTTCTGGTGGCAGATAGACTTGCTCTGCTTATACCTGCTGCTGAAAGAAAGCATCCTGTTAGCTCATCCCTTTGCCCAGGTCATCCCCACTTTGCATCTTCACTGTCTCCCATTTCTGTGCCGGCCCTGTATGCACATTACCTTCATTTGGAAATCCCTTATTCCTATCCTGCCTTGTTTGCACTTCGTTTTAATGTGCTGCTTCTCTCCTCTGACTAACCTAGGATGCTGGCTTCCAGTGCTCTTTTGTTCATGATTTGATTTTTTTTTGTTTTGTTATTAAAGCCTCATGTGGTTTCCTCCTTGTAATAGTATTACAAATCCATCCAAAATCTCAAATCTCAAAATCTCAAATCCATCCAAAACCACAACCATAGCGAATACGTATTGTAACTGGAGGACACTGGCGTGAGCCTACTCCAGTCACGCTTCTCACACTTAACATTTCTATCCATTAGTTCATGTCATGTCTTACATTTCAGTTGCAATCTCTTCAGCACGACTACCTTCCTCTTGCCTTTGCTTGTCTAGTACTTAGCACCACGGTCCCTAAAACCATACCTTCCTCAAACCTCTGCAGCAGAACCTGTAGCAGAGCAACCCTGGACAACTGCCCTTACCCCTGCTCCCTGCAGGGGTAGAAGGGATGTGGAACCCATCCTCTCTCCTTCCAGCTGAAAATCTCAACACAGTGTCAGTCATGATAGATGGTGCATTTTGTGACACAGACAGCCTGACATTAGGACAAACTCATTTCACTGAAGAGCCATCCGATGGTAATGGCTTTCAGTCACGGACTGACCTAGGCTGGCTCGAGTCAGTGTGGTGGAGGTGAAAGGCTCCCTATCCCATTACCAGTACTCTGAGCCATCGAGTCTGCTCTGTCCCACGCTGTTTAATCTGTATTGATAGACCTGGTAGCATTTTTCTAACTGCTATCATCCATACAGATGTCTGCCGTCATTTTGTTGATCCAGTCAATCAATACTACATTAAATGTTACCTTCAGTTTACCCTTAATTGTGTAAAGTAGATGTGGTATTTTCATTATTTATACAACTATGCCATTATGCATTCCAGATTAAAAGAATAAAAGACTTGTTTACATTATTATTATTGCTCTGGCATCAACTTTTGGATTTCTGTGTAAAGAAATTAATCTCCTATCGGAGGGGGAAATGGGGACTGACAAGCACTAGCTCCCATTGCCTCTGGGACATAATTATGCTTGCAAATACAAAACCAGAGAAATCATAAGCTTAACACAGTAGAGACTCTTGAAAGTTTCATCTCAGCATGAAGCTATGTTTTAATTATTATTTTTGTCTGCATTGTTCAGATCGACGGTGCACCAACTAGAGTAAGTGCTTATCCTAGTTAATTCTTCATGAGGCTTATGTCACTGGAAGATGCATTTAATTTATTTCCTTTTTCTTTTCTTAAGCCAGCACTGACTAAGTGGTTATCTATAAACGTACAACAAAGGTTTTACTACTTTAGGGCCAGATCCAAAGCCTGTTGAGTCAATTGGAAACTTCAAAGGTCTTTGGAACAGGCCCTATTACAAGACAGAGGTAAGCAGTGATTTGTTTGGAGACACAGCAGAAGGAAAATAAACTTTTTTTTTTTTTAATTCTACAATGTTACCAGATTTTCTTTGTGGTAGAGATTGCTTGTTTTTATCACCAGAGTTGGAACTTTCTAACATTTTTCCACCCCTCAATAATAATTTCATGTGCATATCCCAATTCCAGCCCAGCTCAAGTTTATTAACTTTATAATATATGGTGTTTTTTCTAATGCAGTCCTTGGAAATGTGGTTCTATGCCATATATACAGTTCTTACACCTGAGCAACACACCATGTTGTAGGAGAGGATTTTCATGTTTACTGATTTAATTTGATAATTACAATGATGCATTTCATATTGAAAAAAATAAAAATCACATATTTTGAAAATTACTGAGACAGCAGCTTTATTAATTTTTCAAAAAAAGCTAACCTCTTAAGTATCAACATCTACTACAAATTCAAAGAAGCAGTTCAACCTCCAAGAATGAATGTAGGGTTTTACCATGCTGAATTGAATCAAATAAATGCTCTGTGTGGTCATTTAGGAAACAAAAATCTGTTTACAGTTTTTATAAATTACTTCTAATATATTTAGGGAGCCAGGTCTCCATGTTGCAGCATAGTACCACAAATGACTAGGGTTGCCTGCCTATCCCAATGGGATAATGGCATAGTCACAATAATCTGTCTGGGATCCATGCTGGTCAATGCAGCCCTAAATGGCTCAATACTAAAGGAACAAAGTTTTCTGATTATACAAAATAATTAAAAGCAATCAAAATTAAAAATTCAAAGATTAGCAGGAACAGCCCATGATATTCAGGGACTGCATTTTAAAATTCCTGATGAGCTCCAACAGTAACAACACATACACCATGGGAAAAATAACGATCCATACAAATGATGGCCAAACCCACTGTCATCTGCAAAGTGGCTGAATGTATGAGGGTACACTGTGCGCCATAATCCAGATCATCAATGAAGATGTTAAGCAGGACTGGACACAGTATTGACCTCTGGGGTACACTGCTAGTTGCTGGCCTCCAACTAGATTTTGTGTCACTGACCACCTGGCAATTTCACAGAATCACAGAATGGTAGGAGTTAGAAGAGGTCTCTGGAGATCATCTGGATGAACTCCTCCTGCTAAAGCCGAATCACCTAGAGCAGGTTGTACAGGATCATGTCCAGGTGGGTTTTGTATATCTCGAAAGAAGGAGACGCCACAACCTCTTTGGTCAGCCTGTTCCAGTGCTCTGTCACCCCCACAATGAACTTTTTCTTCATATGGAGATGGAACTGCAGTGATCCAGTTTGCGCCCATTGCCCCTTGTCCTGTTGCTTGGCACCACTAAAAAGAGTCTGGCCCCATCCTATTGACGCTGAACTTTTAGATATTTCTAAGCTTTGATGAGATCTCCAGACTAAACAGACCCAGCTTTGTCACCCTTTCCTCATAGGAGAGATGCTGTAGTCCCCTAATAATCCTCATAGCCCTCTGATGGACTGTGTCCATTCAGACGATTTTCAACCCACCTCATTGCTCATCCAGCCCCATACATCAACAGCTTATCTGTGAGGAGTTCATGGGAAACAGAGTGAAAGGCCCTGTTGAAGTCCAGGTAGACAATATCCACTGCTCCCCCATTGTCTACCAGACCAGTAATTTCACTGTAGCAGTTTATCAAGTGGTCTGCTCCGTCACCTCAGGGATCAAGGTGAGGCTGACTGGTCTGTAGTTCTCAGTGTCTTCCTTCTCAGCCTTGTTGAAGGTAGGTGTGACATTTGCTTTTCTCCAGTCTTCAGTCTCCCAGTCACCACAATTGTTCAAAGATTATCAAGAGTGGCCTTTTAGTGACATCTCCCTCAATACTCATGGATGGATACCATAAGGGCTCATGAAAATATGCAAATCCAGTTTGCTTAAGTATTCCCTACCAAATCATCTTCCACCATTGGGCACATCTTCCTTGTTATAGCCTTTCCCCTGGCTTCTGGGAACTGAGATTTCTGATTATCCATCTTGCTAATAAAGACTGAGGCAAAGGCGGCCTTCAGTACCTCAGCCTTTCCCATGTTCTGTGTAACCAGGGGCCCCAGCCAATCCCTTATCCACTGAACAGTCCACCCATCAAATCCATATTTCTCCAACTTAGAAGGATGTTGTGGAGGACCATGTCAAAGGCCTTGCAGAAGTCCAGGTAGATGGCATCCATAGCTCTTTGCTTGCCTACTGATGCGGTTATTCCACTGTAGAAAGCTACTAGGTTGGCCAGGCAGTAATATAATGTCATCCTATGTCATGTTATGTCATGTCATGTCATGTTATGTTACGTTATATTATGCTGTGCTATGTTACATTATGTTTCATTACATTACATTGTATTTATTATATTCCTTCTAACCTTCTAGAACTGTGGCTACAAGTAGACTACCTGTTAGTAACCATTCCTGGTGGATGGTGACTCATGCTTCAGGAAGTTTGAACTATGCTTGGGAAAGAGCTAGCTAGCACTGGCCAATATTGTCTTGGAGACTGCTGTAGCTATTTAAGAGCAGAAGTGATCAAATGCAAGTGCCCAAGATCAGAGTTCAATGTACTGTCATAGACACAGCCTTAGTAAGCTATTACTGCTCAAGAAAGAAACCCTAGAGTCACTGTAGGCAGCTTTCTGAAAATATCAGCTCAGGTCAAAACATCAAAATAGAATATTCAGAGTTGCTTAGAAAGGAACAGAGAACAAAACAGAAGTCCATGTTATACCACGGTATGCAATAATGTGGTTGCATCTTGAGTATTGTGTCTTGTCACCCTGCCTCAAGAAACCAGAAAACATTACAGAGTTAGGTAGCAAGGCCAGCTTCTGCCCAACCTACCTCATGGAGAAGCCCTGCTTTTGCTCCTTCCTGACAGTGAATTTGTAATTTAGCCAGAAATTCCATACCTTGCTGTATGGTAAAACTCCACATACATACAGATTTGTATCTCAAGTGGATAAATATGACATTCATCCATTTTTTAAAAAAGATTTTGTGTTATTGTAAGGTTACTGCTGTCAGAGTAGCACGTGGTTAAGGCTACTTAGAAATATTTCTTTGCAGGTAATGTTTGTTTTATGTTGGCAGTGTTAGACTTTTATGTATTTCATATATTTTATGGATGGGAAACAAGGTTATTCAGTTAAATGAATATATGATTCAGACCAAATATTTGGCTTCTGCAGAGTTTTGTCTCACACATCATGACAGGTTACATGTAGTTCAGAGAAAGTATAGCTTGTCACAGGCACCTGTACAACGGTGCCTACGTTCCCCAGATTTGCAGTTTACAGTCAGAAGTTTAGATCATCTGCTATCATGGTCTGTATATCCTGTGCTATTACAACTTGCCCACTTTACTGTTGAGCTGAGGTTTGCTGAGCACAGGGACATGAAAAGCTTGTACACTTTGCAAAGGAGCTAATGGAAACCCAGAAATGAAGCATTTATCTGCTGTGGTTTGTTCCCACAATTAATCATCTTCATAGTTAAGATAAAAAAAAAATTGACAGCCGAAGAAAGTTGTTCCTAATTTCTCATTTGAATCTTCTTGATTCCCTGTTTCAGCTATTGGCTCTTGTTCTGTCTTCATCTTTCAGGAAAGTCTTCAGTATCTGTTCATGGTGAAGGTGCTTATACGGTAATCAGATCACAGTCTCATCCTCCTTTTAATAAACTGCACTTACTGACATTTGGGAAGTTTTATTGAGATTTCTTACTGTTAGGAATTTTCTTCAGCTCTCTCATAATTTCTACAGCTGTCTGCTGCGGTGTATTTAATTTCTGAAAATGCTTTTAAAAATACAGATAATAGAAGTGCACGAGTTCTTCTAAAAGTCACCAGTGACAAACTCAGAATTAAAGCATGTCATTAACCCTGACCATTACTTTATAGTGTGATTTTGTATCTAACAACTATGTGCTTTGTCAAAGCTTTATTTTGGCAAACTGCATTGAACCACTTGGAATCAGTGACTGTAATAGGTTCAAATCACTGTTTTTCAGGACAAAGCCTCCCACCTTTGTAGGCATCACTATTAATTCCGTGTTTGGCTTCATTAAAAATGTTTTAGTGGTTCCAGATTAGCAAAAGATTCTTATCACTCTATATTAATTCCTTTTTAAATGTTATTAACTACCTGCCTCATTTTTTTTTGTTAAAATGAATTTATATTTCTAGCTGGAGCTTTGGCAACAATCTCGACGCGTGTGTGGTCTGCTGTTGTTCCCCGCAAAACCTCAGCAGAAGCGGATCTTCGATAATAGCGACTTTTTTGGTTCACCATCTCTTTCTTAATATCTGAAATGCATGCTCTATTGTTTTGTTATTAGGAAAGTCACGCTTTACCGTTTCTTCCCACAAACACAAGAGGACTGCCAAAATTTCCTAATTAGCTTAATAACAAATTCACAGTTAGAAAGCAGGTCTTTTAGTTAGACAGCCTTTGCCTAATTGACAAGATGAGTGGTGGCTACAGGCCACTGGAGTGCAGGAAAGACCTCAAGGCTGTCCTTTGGACCACATTTGCTCCAGGTCCTTCCAGGGAGGGAAGACGTCCGGCTGCTCCCTCACCGTGTGGTTGGCATGCTGTGCCTGGAGGGGCTGCCCCCCTTTCCCCCCCGCCCCCCACAACACCTTTTCCTTTGGTAATGATTGACACAAGGCAGAAGGATCCTTGCTAGAAAGATCCTGGCATCACCTGCTAGGAAAAGCAGATGGGATTTTTACACAGCCTGAATTCAAGGATAATGTGGATGCTTTCTCTGTCAGCACTTCAAACCATTTAAGTAAGTACAGACATAACCTGTATTTCCTGGCTGGCCAGGAGTCCAAAGACATGAGGTAATTAGTTCCTTAATTCCCCTTGACTGCAATACAGCTTTGTGAGTTTCGGTCTCCCCTGTGAAAGCTCTATTTAAATGTTATCAGACCCAGAGTTTGGAGGCTTAATCTTAAGCTCATAATGGTGGACAGATTCGTGGAGAGCATCCCCATTCTCTACCATGTTTTGCAGGGGTGGAATAAGAGCAGAGCAGTAACAAGCTGGACCTCTTCAAACCTTACAAATAATTGCCAGGCACTGCTCCACTTAACTGAGAAAACGCTGAACCAAAATGATGCAGCTTCACACTATAATGTTTTATTCTAGCTGTTGTATATCATAGATCTTCTCGATGCTGCCCTGCTTTCATAGCTGTGTGGATTCTCCCTTTAAAAAAAAAATCCACAAGATTTTTATCAGAATGATCTAAATATAAGCTAAAATTACCTAAAAAGGATATTTTCAGGGATAGCATAGCCGAAGTGAGCCATCTTTTCATTTTCATCTGCTTAGAGCACCCACTGATTCAACATCTTTATTCCAATAAAACATTTACACAAATAAAGGGCAACCAGACCTGACTGAATTGCTTCAACACGTTTTTAAAATATATTATTACTAATACTCATAATATTAATGATATGTTGCACTGTGCACCATATAAACATACAACAAAAAGATATTCTTTGCCTGAAATTCCTGAAAATGAGCTTTGTGTAACACTAATGAGCTATGCTGCAACAACAAAATAGTGGATACATTTTGAAATGGGGGTTGTTTGCTTCCAAGGCACTGTTAAAAAAATGTCAACACCAGTTTAGGATAAGGTATAAAAAATACTCAGTGATATAATAAGGAGCTATTTCTTCTATGTCATGCGTGAAACAAGACTTGAGTAGCTGGAAATAACTGGAACATTCTTGGTTCAAGCCCAACCTGTATTTATAAATAAAAGCTGGTTTCTCAAAAGATCAGGAATTAGGATTAGCTTTCTACTGGGAAATCTGTTCAAGGATAATTGAATTCTGTAGTGACAGAGAGGAAGTACATGCAAATAATTAATTAGAAATAATTCAGCATGGAGAATTAATACTTACCCTACATAACAAGGCAAAAGGTAGCATAGCTGAAGACCAGCATTATTCTGTTATGAATATTTCTGTACATATTTTTCTTTCATCCAGTATCTAATCTGTTCATTCTTACTGAAAATATTACCCATTCCAGAGGTGTATGCAAAAATCCCCATTCTGCAAACATTTATATATGTGCTTTACATGATACAATCCAGTGCTAAGTTAAGAAAAGTTCTAGCTTCTAGGGACTTCAGTTCTCAAACACTTCATTTAAAAATCAGCTTAAAATAAAACATATTTTTTTAAACTGCCTGCACATTTTCATGTTAGCAGAATAAATAATAAATTAATGTGACAGGAGGTAGGATAAGTATGACGTCTGAAGTGCTACATTTACAACTCTAATGTGTTTTGGAAAAAATCTGATCAAAGCCATTTTATGAACAGAAATTTTCGATTTCCCTTTTGGGGTAAATTGTCTTTATTGTGTGAAGAGCAGTACTACTGGGAGTGGAGAATCTTGTTTTGAAATCTGTTTTCCTAGAATTAGTGCTTTACTTTTGCAGTTTCATAGCCGTTAGTCTTTTTCCAGCACTAATCATGCAAGTGATGTCATAAAAAGTAACTTTTACAAGTTTTAATCACATATATTTCAAATCTCAAATAGGCTGTTCAGACAATACACTGTTTAGAAGACTCTATTATACCATGCAGTAGTGTGTGATGAGGAGATGCTACATTTATTTTAGGAGAGAAAGAAATCTGTATTTCATTTGTTACACTGCTAACTTCACTTTAGGTAATTGCATTCAGCTTTATTATTGCCCAGAGCAATAACTGATTGTTAGTTATTGAAGTCTGAAATGATTTTCTCATTTCCCAGGGGAATCTGGAGATTTACATGGTGCACAGCAGTAACTAATAGATATAATCTGGTCATAATGTAGCCCTATAATGTGTTATTTACTTGTTGAGAACACGGATGTTGAACATTTTAACATTTCCTCAAGAAGTGTGGCAGATTTTACTCATGATATGTGAGCTTTAAGTGTGTACTATAGCCAAAATGCTGGCAACCATTAAAAGGTATGTACAGCACTGGAGATCACACACCTGTACTCTCCCAGCTGCACTGGAGCTCAGGCAGGTTTTACCTTTGATTTCTAAAATGCATTCACATGAATTAAATACACCCTATGGTAAGTAACATTTCAGCAACAATAGATACTCATTAGTTTGATTGGGAATATCCTTGTTATATGAAGGTAATTACACCAGGACAGAGAAAGGCTTTTAAGGAGCAGCGCTTGCTTTTCTTGCTCTCCTCTGAATTGTTTATACTTATTTCGGTACCAGTGTATTTGCAACCCTGAGTATTTTCAGTAGCTGTGTGCCTCATTTCATGAGAGTCCTGTGCCATTCTGTAGTCAAAGGACATTAAGGGTGTGTAGTCCCAAGCAAAACATCCCTGGTTGTATTCTGGAAGCAGCAGACATTTTCAAAGATGGGATTAAGTTGGCCAAACATCAGCATCTAATGCCATTTTGCATGCTGTGGTGTATTAAGGGCTTCCCCATCGGACTGCCACATGAGGCACAGAGCCTGCAGGACATTGTGGCCTTCTGAAGCAGCCAGGTGAAATACCTTAGGGCATGTCAGGTGTCTTGTGACACCCCTTTTTAGTGAAAAAACCCCACCCCTCTGAAAATTTGATCTATTTATTCTGTGCCCGGCACAAGGGACCCCAACCTAACTGTGACCTTCTTTAAGGCAGTAAAATAAACCTTAAATAAGAATTGCTTCCAACTCAGCCGTTCCTTAGTACAGATGTCTGCCTTTGAAGCCACATTCAGAAGTCGGGTCTTGAAAAAAAAAGAAACTGTTCTGTAAATTTGGGTTCATCCCAGCTTACTTAGCTAAAATACTTCATTTTGAAGTTACAGTAAACCAAACTGTTAATGTTAGATAAACAAACCAGTAACATGAAGTAAAGTGATCTTAGCCTTATAACACATACTGACAATGCAAGTATGTTATACATGATACTCAAGTAGATAAAATACCAACTGCTGATTGTATAATAGTGGTAAACATGTTTTATTAAAGTACATTTTCCTTTCCATCAAATATGAATGTTTTATGAAGGTTTCAAAGTATTCCTCATGGAAACATTAAGGAATCTCTTCTTCTCTCAGTCCCCAGGGGATTTGTGACTGTTATTCACATCAAACCTAATGAGAATTGCTGACATAAATACCTGGTGCATCAAGAGGCAACCAGGCTCTTAATCCCTAGCATCTTCATCATCCTCTCTGCACAGGCTCCATCTCTTCCAAAGCTGCTGCTTCTTCCATCCCTAGTGCTCATTTCCTCATACAGACACATTCCTGCTAACATGGGAGCACCTTCTTTAGCATGGAAGATCCTCTTCCTTGACTAATCATGGTGTGTTTCTTTCTTCTTCACTAGAGACAGACCTTATACAACACAGTGTCTGAATACCATTTGAAAGTTTTATTTGGATCCTTATTGGGTGGGGAGGGAATCAGAGCCATTTCTGCTCCCTGGATTCAGCTCCAGACTGTTTATTGTCAGGGTGGAAGATGAAAGGAAAGAGAGAAGGAAGAAAGCAGTAAAGTGAGGACTGCAGGAGAAAAGGAGGGGGAGTGAGAAAGGACAGGACGGGCCTGTGCTCTGTAAAAACAAAATATACAATTAAGAGTTCAAAGCCATTCCTTCCCAAACAGCAATCAGAAAGAGCAAAACAAATGAAATCCAAACAACACCATCCTCCTTTGAAACACCAACCCTTACTACTCTCCCTCCTTGTCAAACCCCAGAGCAAACAGCCGGACATGTGTCCTGGAGTTCAGTGTCCCTTTACAGCCGGCGATAGCTTTTCAGCGCAAGATACTCGACTGACAGTTCCCTCTCTGCCTCAGAGCACGGTCCAGAAGAAAGGTGCTTCATTTGTTTGTCTCTTCATATGCCAGCCTAGATTCACTGCCTCTTCTGCACCTGCACATGCTATAAATAAAAATCACCTGAAGCAAAAAGACTGGGTTCCAGTGGGTAATCTTACGTATTACACCGTGATGGATTACTGCCGATAACACGTACTAAAAATGTCACATTTCACACTAAAGCCATACATCAGGTAACTCCAGCACTGGACTGTCAGCCAAGGCCATATGGATAATCACTAACAGATTATGGCTTGAAATTTTTTTAAGGATTTTAGTCAAAATTGAAATGACTCTGTCTCTCCAAACCTTGATGCACCGTTCATTTTCCTATGCCTTCATTCTCACCTCCTGTGCCTCCACGTGGGCTATGTTCTCTGCTAGTTTTTTCATCCCCATCTCAGTCACCTCCATGAAGCCCTTCTGATCCTCAACTTGCATATTTTAGAGAGGTCCTGTGTAACAGAACCTTTCAAGCTTTTTAGTTAGTTTCTAACGACAGCTGCCACTGCAGTACTTCTGCTCTTTTGCTAATCTCGAGTCCCACAAATTGACCCTTTTAAATTATATCAGAGGGTTTTTTTTAATAAGATTTTTTCTGATAAGTAAAATATCTATACAGAAGTGGAAGACAAGCTTTGGAGAACTTGTCGTACAATAGCCTGCCTTGTAACCTTACATTCTGTAATTGCCGTCCTCGTACAATTTCTGCTGTAGCCACATGAATGTGCATCTGGCTAGTTCTGAAGAGCAGCTCTCAGTCTTTTAATATCAGAATCCTCTTTTTTATACTAATTGTAACTCCTGCTCTCTGCTATGTGTTTGTGATAGCTCTCTGCACCCCAATGTTAGATACTCTTCTGATGAGACCAGTTCTGCAGGACTCATCAGCCATATTCCAGTAGAGTTAGATGAATCTGGAACAGACAATGAAAAGCTTTGGGTGCTGAGGTAAATAAGAAATATTTTGTATGTCAGTGAATTAGAAGACTTGGAGTTTGGTGGGATATATGCCAAGGGAATGGGAATGCTTGGTAGGAAAATATTTAAGCTAAATCATAATGCCAATCAAATAACAAAAGGAATATGGTAATACTTTTATAAAAGAGTAAGACAATGACAAAACTTACCATGGATTGTTTTATCTGATTATTAAGATTTCTTTCCATTTGAGAGCAGGACTGGAGTAACTTTCAGTAGAAGTATTTGTGGCACGACATCCAATCCCTTTTAAAATAGACCTTAAGGATAGTGCTTCACAGAATCAGAGTCATAGCATGTTAGGTACCTCAAAAGATCATCTAGTCCAACCCCTCTGCCAGAGCAGGATCAGCTAGAATACATCGCACAGGAACGCATCCAGGAGGGTTTTGAATGTCTCCAGAGAAGGAGACTCCACAACCTCTGGGGCAGCCTGTCCCACTGCTCTGTCACTCTCACAATGAAAGACTCAGCAATTGCAACAGCCAGAGTGTAGACTTAGTGGCCGTGGGGTCTTCAGTGCTTTTTTTTCACTGATGTTGTAAACATATCTGGGCATGCTATAGCCCTTTCTTGAGTGCTATGTAAACAATTACCTCTGCTGCATAGCTTTACATTGCTGCTTTACAGTCTATCCAAAATGCTGCCAACACCTCCTCCTCTGGACATGTATATCTGATAATACCAAAGTATTCTTTTTTGTATTTTAAATGTATTAGAAAAACAGACTTAAATTTAGTGGTCTTCGTTATCTTCATTGCTAAGCAAAGTAGGAATCAAAAAGCATAATCCTTGCCAATGTCTTAAAGAACCAAGTCTCTAACTTGGTAAACCTAATTGTATTGAAGCCCCAACATCCTATTGGATAAATATGTCAATACCATACATATCCTCTTTGGCTTCCGACCATTTTCCTGTTTCGGACAGATTAACTCAGCAAACAAACTAAGTACACATTAACTGTATTGACTGTCAGGTGAATAACTTATCAATTATATATACCTTAAGTTAGATTGCATTATCAATAAAGAAACCAAGACCTATTAAAATCAACTTTCAAAATTAACTGTTTAAATGCTTGCTGCTGTTTCTCATTCGTAGACTGTGTGTTACAGCTGCGAGCAATTATTGGCTTCCTCATTTCCAGAAGATACTTTGCTTTAAAAAGTGCTTTCTTTTGGTGGCAGTGAAGTTGCCACCATTCTGCTGTCCATCCAAGGCTGACAAGCAAGTCTTCAGCTGCTGAACCAACTTCTGCAACTAAAAAAAGCTTTTTCTTCTCCTGAATTGCATTTACAGCTTTTAATGATACTGCTAACTTTTGCTGCTGTTTTAATTTTTCAGAAATTCTTTTAGTATCTCCTCACATCCTGAGCTCACACTTTACTTCTTAGAAATAAAAGACATACTCCAGTGGTTGGTTGTTTATCTGCCCAGGCAAAGGACTCACTTTTCCTTCAAACCTCACCTAGACTTCTTCAAGGTTAGCACTGAAATATGACCATGTGTTTCCTAACATATTCTAACATATTGACGTCTAAGGTCAAGGCCTTTTTAAGAACAGTCATAAAAATTTCCCTAGACTTTGAGAAGCAAAATCTAACACCATACCTCTTCAGTCCCTAAAAGGGCATGGGATAGCAGAATTGCCAATGATTTTTCAAAGGATAAGGCGACAAAGCCTTTAGTAGTATTCATATAATCTTCCATTAAGCTAGTCAGGAAACCAAGATATTTTGATAGAATAGAAGAACATTTTTGGTGATGGCAGGGAAGCCACTGCAGTATCCTTGCAATGCCTTATAGATTAGTGAGCTTTATTAGTAAATATTCAGCAGGGTAATAGCCATCACCATGGAATATGAGTGCTTCCAGGGAAGAGACATCACTGTCCCTGGCTACACGAGCAGATATTCGGAACCATAACACCCAATTGTATGTAGGCTATCACATAGTCTTCCTCTCGTATTTCATATCTTAGGCTACTACTGTTTGTTTAAAGCAAAAGATTGCAGTTCTTCTGACTGTATCATTTTTAATTGACCAATTTCTGAATAAAGCTGAAGTACACAAAATGTTATTTTTTCCAGGCTTTGGGAGATTATTAAATGACCTTGTCAACTCCTCAAGGATAACAAAACCCAATGTTTTGCAGTCAAAGTGAGATTTTTTTTTTTTCCCTGTTGAAAATTGCCTGTTGTTTTTATTATTGTAAGAACTGGTCCACTGAACTTAGCACAGCCTCTGAGGTCTCAGTGAGAATCCTATGATTAATGAGGTAGCCATTAATGTCAGTGGATTGAACAACTGAAATCTGATTATATTAAAGTGCTTCCCAAACATTAAGGTCACATTAACAGTTTATTGAAACAAGCTGATAAAATTTAAAATGGTCATCTAATTCCCTAGGGTTCCTAATTGTTGCATGATAAATCACTCTGTAGAGAAATCTATTACAATGTTCCAAATGAGAAAATGTAATTTACTGTACCATTAGTGGGGTGTTTGAAGCACATCAGTTCTTTCATGGGGGAGTTTTGCCAGAATAAGACAAAACTCTGTATATGGAAATTTTTTTTTTTTAAGGTCAAGATAATGCTCATGCCTTGAGCTGCCTAAATTATGTAAGAAAAATGAGGCATCTTATCGGAACAAATCATCTGACAGTGACTTGCAAGTCTATTACTAAAGGTCCAGCATGAATGAGCATTCATCTATGTTTATGGTATTACTCTACTTACAAGAGCATTTTTTGCAGAGATTAGAAAGTTTTCATGACTCAATTATGCTGGCTTCTTAAAGGGAAAGAATCAGCTGAAAATGTACATGTTTCTGGTTCCAGAACCTCAGATGCTGAAACAAATGTCTGCACAGAGCACCTAAGTTACTCAAATCAATGTCCATAGAATCAGGGTCAGTCTTTGTAGTTTTTTCTCTTTCTGGTGTCAGAATTTCCCACATACTCAGCTGTATTCACATCATTCCTTTCCCCAATTCATTCATTGCATGATTTTATTGCTCTTGTTCTGTGCTTAGGTATAATTTGAGCTTCAGAGGCTAATACTTGTGTTTTGTTTTATGTGTGTAAATAATGTGACTGTAATACTTAAAAGTTTATAAAATTTATTTCTATGTTTGGGGGGAAAAGCTGATCATTGCTGTTGTGTTTGGATTTTCCCCAAAATAATAGAAGGCAAAGAGAGGCATTACAAGTAGAAAGGCCTGTCACAGTCACAACTGACATGGAGAGATGGGCAGATACCGCTTTGTCTCAAAACTAGGCATCAGACAAACAATGAAACTGAGGCATTGTAGAGAATGAGATATTCCCCCACAGAACAGTGGAAGTGAGTTGCCAAAGGACTGAGGGCTCACTGTTGGATTAAGCACCCTTATTTCTCTTCAGTCTCACTGGAGTAGAAATGGCGCATGGTAAGGGACAGCAGCCCTGTGATGTAGGGGTAACAAGTAACTGAATGGTGAGCATCTCAACGTGCACCAATCCGGTCTCTTGTCCGGTGGTAGCCCCGGTCCGTCAGTCAGTCACGATGACCATGCTCTTAATTTGCAGAGAGAATGAAAAATGGACTTAGGAGGTCTCACCAGAAGTATTATTAGAGGGGAAAAAAATGCCCTCTCAGCTTCATCCCGTTCCTGCAGTCTACTAAAATAGGGTAAAAATGAGGGATTCAATAGGATAAAATGCTGACATTTATACCCTGTATCCTGCCAATAGGCACCTGGTTTTTTGGGGTTTTTTTTTGCAGTGTGTCATTCTACCTGTCACAAAGTTTTATTCACATTCCATATGAAGAGGAAATTTGTGTATGTTCCACGTTCAAAAAGATGAGGGTAGGATGTGGAGTTATTAGCACTGATTGCAGCTTGGTAGCATCTGGGCATCTCAGCTGCACAGCAGAGTCCTGTGTACAAGGAGAGGCACAAGCACAGGACAAAAAGACATGTTTCAGTGAGTTTCAGAGGATAAAAGAAGATATGGCAGATGGATGTAAGGGAGTTAAAGGGAACATTAAAATAAGCAGCAGTCTCAGCATTGTTTGCTGTAGGTTTCACAGAAAAGGAGAATTCTAGGCTGGCTGTGCAGAGAATAATAAGGTGCAGCTTTGTGAAAATCTGCTGTTCCCAGAGAAAGCACATCTGGAAGAGGAATTACTGCCACTGCTTCTGTTTCATACAGTGCCTCAGTGGTTAGAATAGCCTCGTGGGAGATTCAAGTGCAATTTGCCAGCTTGACTGGTGTGGAAGTCAGGTTGAAGAGGATTCAGAATAATTTTTGAACAGAAAAAACCTCAAGATTCTCAGAATGGAAGAGATAAGGAAAGAAATAAAGTGGCAGTTGAAGGGCAGGTTTTTTTAAGATGGGAATATCATTGGGTTTGTAGTGAGAGGAAGGAACAAAATGAGATTAAACAAAAGCAGAGAGTGAAAGACTGTCTCTTAAGTCACTGTCTTGAGGGGGGTGAGGTCAGGCAGCAGAACTTAAAATACATATTTAAACTTTGGAAATAATTGCTACAAGATGCTGTGGAGATAAAATGTGATGGGTTTTTTGTTTGTTTGTTTTACCAAAAAGAGATTAGACTTTTATGTAAGATAGGCTCATTAGTACCTATTAAACATGACTGACCCAAAGGAACCTTTGGCTTAAGAACTCACTAAACAATGATGGGTTTTATTTTCTCTTCCTTACCACGTCCTTATTGCTTTGCTTTCAGAATTAGGGCACTAAGTCCTGAACAAAAAAAACCCCACCAAAGATGATGAACATCTCATATCAGTCTTTATATGATGCTGTTGAAAATACCAGACTCTCATGGGCTCTTTTGCAATGACAGGAATGGGTCTGCCTGATCTTTCTGAGAGACCAAGCTTCCCTGGACTTTGAGTACAAAGCACAGTTCCTTTTTAACTTCTCATATCTTCCCATTGCCTTATGGAGTTTGGGGATCTGGCTGCCTTTCCCAGTCACTAAGCCCAGGGCTGGAACTGTGTGAGGTCCAGACTGTTTCCTCTTCCTTAGGCTGGGCAGCACCTGGTTGTTATCTCCATTCATTTTTGGTCTAGCCACACTGCAAAATGGGGAAGGGGAAGAAAGAAGAGTCACAGGGACCACAAAATGTTACTGTGGAAAACTTGTTAAGATAATGCACTTTTTTTTTCCCCCTAAGATGAAGACATATCTGGAAAGTGAAATAAAGTGCATAGAGATCAGAGGAAGAACTTCATCTGAGAAAGAAGAAAGCCAAGGAAAGGAGATGCGAATCAGCATATTTCTGTTTCAGGCTCATCTGTGACTGAAGTAGTTTCAGTGTAGTTCTGATTCAGATCAACATCAATTTCCAATTCAGTTTGGTAAGCCCAGAATAGTTTGGATGAGTCTGTAAAATTAATGATAGAAAAACATAGAGGGGTATAGGGCAAGGACTGGGCTACCTGACAGGGCTTCTGTAAGGGAGAAGCTTCTGCTTCTCTTTTCTTACCCTTGTGCATTCTCTCTGTCTTCTCAAGTCTGACATGTGGGGTGGAGGGTCTGGAAGGAAGTATAGCAGTACAACATTTCAAGATTATCTGGTGCCATCACCATAACACTGGGAGTGGAGAATAGTGAAGGGAAATTAAAGTCTCCATTGAGTCTGTCAATTTAGTAAATAGAAGAGCTTTTTTGTGTCCAAATTTTCCCAATGGAGTGATGCAGCATACATTTGGACACACTATTGCACTTCAAGAAGTTTCCCTCTTACAGGAAACAAAGCTGAAGGCACATGCTGAGTCTCCATCTGGGTGGTCCACCTACAGTGTGACTTCAGGATCCTCTACCAGTTTGTCCTCTGCACAGATGGTGTGTGCCTGGGACTGGTACTTCACCCAAACCTCCTGGCCACTGAAGTCAGAACATGGACTTACAGTACTGGACCCATGCAAGGTCCCGGCAAATCCCTGTTTTTGACTGACACATCAATCACAGAATCACAGAATCACTAGGTTGGAAAATACTTTTGAGATCATCGAGTGCAACCATACCCATCCTCTACTAAACCATATCCCTGAGCACCTCATCTACCCATTTTTTAAATACATTCAGGGTCGGTGACTCACCCACCTCCCTGGGCAGCCTGTTCCAATGCCCAAGTCAAAACACAATTTAGAGGAACAGAAAATATACATCAGTGAAATACCCTGGTAGAAGTGCTGAGCGGAAGTGGTCACCAGTGGGAGTGACAGTGCACAGCTCTCTGCCTGGAGGACAGATTTGAATATCCAGTCACCACCCCCATCATCTCTGACCATTTTCTCTCCTATGCAACGAATGAGAAGTGGGAAAAGGGGGTGGAAGAGCTGTGGAGCTACCTCATGGAGTGCAAACTTAGGGTTCCATTAAGCTAGGTTGTCACACTGGTTACCTAAAAAGACCTGAGAGTTGCATCATACTCACTGCATTACTGGGCATCCTGAAGAATTGGTAAGAAATAAATAAATAAGTACATAGAGTAATAACAAATAAATTAGCAGACTGTTTCCCTGACAGTGACTGATTTCCTAGACTATGTGATGTTAATTCACTGTAAGCTCTCTCTCCCCTTTTTTATTCTTTAGGAGTTGGCTGACTTTGAATTGAAGACCGCAGAGTCACAGTGGCTGTGGATGTGCCCCCACAGAGTTTTTTAATACACTATTTTGCTGGGGAAAGGTTCTTCAGATGTAACTTGTCTGTCAATTTTTCTCTAATTATTATTATTACTGCAATCTATGAATGATATCTATGAATTTCTGTGGATCTATGATAACTATGGATTTCTAGGTTTTGGCATTAGAAACGTGAATATTGCCTAATGTGCAATTCAGCTCCTCTGAAGCTGCTGAAGGGTTCCATGCTGGTTTGCAGGGACTGCTTGCACACAACACATTGCAAATTGGCCCTCTGAATGGTTGGCAGTAGAGGTTTTTGCGATACCCTTTGTGTGAAATTGCCTTCCTGGTTTTGGTAAAACCTGACTGAAGTCAATAGAAATACTGCAGAGATGAATTTGGACCTTTGTATTTTGTTTATTCTGAAAAAGAAAAGAGAAAATAAATTGCCTTTATGGAGTAAGAAAACATACATAGTATTTACCTGAAAGCTCTCAAAAGCTTTCCCGTAAATACATGCTGTATTTCCATTCATGTAAATGTGTATTTGTATTTTTATAAAAAATACCCTACTTATTAGTAGCACAGTTAAATAAGTGTTTTGGATATTTAGTAGGAGTTTCTTAGCTCAAGCATGGTTTAGCTGATCAGCTATAATGACTACCAGCATGAACTCATATTTTGCTGCAACTAAAAATGCATATTATTAATATTTTTATAATAGCTTACATGTATATAGTGCCTTTCATCCGAAATACCATAGGGTATTATGTATGTGAATAATCCCATTGAACTGGTCTGAATAGTCCATTGAAACCGATGGTACTATTCACACAAGCAAGACCATTCACACGAATTAGAGTCTGGCCCTCGTTCTATAACATGTTTTTTTCTCCACAAAATTGACACTTGCCATACATGTTAGTCTTAAAAAAATTAATTGGAGGGGAGATGAAATTGCAAATGCTGCTCCTTTCAATATGTTTTCAGAAATTCACATTTATGAATAAGGGTAGAAGGACAAATAATTTAATATCTCTCTCTCAAGAGTATATTAACAGGATAGTTTAGTGCTGATTTAAAATGAAGATGTCTCATGTTAATGGTTCATCCCAAAACAAGTTACTACAAATAAGGGGCATAACCCTAGAAATTTTTACTTAAGAAAGCAGGATTTAATCATGTTAAGAATCTTATTTCATTCAGTGGGAACACTCACATGAGTTATGATTCCAGGATCAAGATCAAGGCTAGATAAACCAACAGCTAATATAATAGATTGTCTATTGGTCTCTATTAAATAAACATTTTACACTGAAATAGCCACTCGAGGAATCAAATTCAGGTGACAAATACTTGGTTTTCAGTGCTACTTTTCATTGCTGTGTGTTAGAGATGCTCAGGAGGCAAATTTTTTGCAAGATTCAGGATATGTTATTTTTTACTTTACCAGTTTGAATTCAACAGTGTACCAGCAGTAAAATTCGATGAAAGAATAATTTAATTTTGCACTATTCCTTGTAAAAGGATTCTTGCTCTGCTCCATGTTGCTTATTCCTGCCTTCTCGGTTTACCCTAGTTTACATCCACCCAAGCAATTGTGGAGCCATACATTGATCAGGTCAAGGACTGATCTTGCTGAAAATTAACACTAAAACTGTTTTTTGACCAGTTTGACCAGTTTAGCTTTAGCCTTTACTATTGGCCAGGCTGAAGTCCATGACTCTACAAATAGCTGTGCTAGCACCAGGGAGAGGGCTGGAGCACCTTTCTTGTGAAGACATGCTGAGAGGGTTGGGGTTGTTCAGCCTGGAGAAGAAAATGTTCTGGGGGGACCCAGTGGCTTTCCAGTACCTAAAGGGGCCTACAGGAGAGCAGGGGAGGGACTGTTTACAAGGGCATGAGTGATAGGACAAGGGGTCATGGCTTTAAACTGAAGGAGGGCAGATTTAGATTAGATATTAGGAAGAAATTCTTTACTGTGAGGGCGGTGAGGCCCTGGAACAGGCTGCCCAGAGAAGCTTTGGCTGCCCCTCCAGGGTAGTGTCTAAGGTGTAGTGTCTAAGGTTGAACCCGAGGCAGTGGCTGAGCACCACACCTCACCCCTCCACCAGAGGACAAACAGACAGAGTCCCCATGGGTTGGAATAAGGACAGTTTACTGACAACACCGTGAAAGGGGAGCAATAATAGAGCCTGCAGCAGAATTCACACACATAAACACACACACACACACACACACAGAGTGTAACACAGAGCCCTGCACCAACACGATGCCTGACCTGATGCCCGACAGCACTTGAACTGTCCCAGAGCTGAATCACCTCTCCCTGACCAGCCCCTTTTATGGGGATGTGATGTCACACAGTGTGGAAAACAGCCAGGCCCAACTTGGCTTACCTGTGATGGCTTCTTGGGGAACTTAACTCCATCCTGGCTGGAACCAGGACACCAGGCCAGGTTGGATGGGGCTTTGGGCAACCTGGTCTAGTGGAGAGTGTCCCTGCCCATGGCCATGGGGTTGGAACTAGATAATCTTTAAGGTCTCTTCCAACCCCAACCATCCCATGATTCTATGATTCTATGGTTCTATGTTCCTCTTAACCTGTAAAATGGTCAAACCACTTCCTTCAAAATTGCCAATGAAATCACAGCATTGGTGTGCATGGTCTGAGGTTACCAGGGACCTGAGCATCAGAAAGACTTAGCACTCAGTAACAACTCAAGTTGGTTTTCCTTCAGGTAGGAACATAATTAGGTACCTTGGAAAGATATCCTAGCTCACCATGTGTATCTGCATGTGGAATAGTCAGGGTTAAAAAAGCATTTAAGCGACTGCTTGTTAAAGTGGTAAGATCAAAAAAGAGATGCAACATGGTCATTGACAGTGCAATGGCTGAAGAAGTCACCAGGGATGTGAGAAATCTTCCTTCAGGTCCCCACAGTGTCTGATTTGGTGCATTGACCCTCATTTTTGTGACTTTCATATGAAGTCCTTGTACAGTGGCTGAGGGAGCAAGTCTCTTGCTTTTCTTATTTGCCTTTGCAGTGCAAAGCAAAGCAAAAAACCTCTCTCAGGAGACACTAGAGATGTCTCACTCTGCAGGAGAGCACACCCATTCACCTACCAGTTCAATAAAGCTGAGCAATTCAAACTCAACTAGACCCTCATGTCTTGAGTCATGTCCAGTGAGTCTTGGAATGAGCCCTAGATGAGAATTTGCAGGAGTGATCACTGTGGGCTTGCTGATCTCTGGATTACCCCATGGTTAGCTTTGATGGTCACACTGATGTCTTGGTGTCTAAGGAAATGCAGATACCTGGGGAGTTTTCCACTAGTTGTCAGATCTTCAGACCTACTGGCTTTGAACCTGGCTTCTCCGTGGAGTCGCCATCCATGGAGGTGTTTAAAAGATGGGTGCATACAATGCTTAAGGATATGGTTCATTGGTTGTTTTGGCAGGTTAGGTAGATGGTTGTTGGACTTGTTGATCTGAAAGGTCCCTTCCAACCAAGACAATTCTATGACTCTATGACTTTTTTCAGAACCTCAGTTTTTCCTGCTATTGAAGTTAACTACTTCAAGTGGCTGAGCGATGCCTGAGTTGCTTTGCAGATTAGTCCTAAACTGTTAGAGAAAATGTCATTTTTTCAATATATACGTTATATTCCATTTAAAGCTTCCTAGAGGTTGTATTACCCCACCTTGAGGAAAGATCACAGCCATAGGAGAAATATGAGGGCAAAAATTCACTTTTCAGTTTTCTATCCATCACATGGGCTTATTAATCAAGTCTGAATATTGCATGGCAAAAGGAGGGCCTTATTCTCTCTTACAAAGCAAATATCCCCTCAAGGGCATATAAAACTGGGTGTTTGAAGGTTTCATATGAAAATGTAGCAAAAAAATTTTCAGAAAAATATTTAAGAAAGCATATTTAATACTTTGTTTTCTTAAGTATTTATTTCAAATACTTCAGATTCACTATGCTTTTAATACTAATGTCATACTTAAAATAAATCACAATGTGTACTTCCTGTGATCTTTTCAGAAAGCAATAAAACAGATTGTTTTTAATGGCTGTTCCAGCAATGAAAAATATCTGTGTTAGGTGGAAACAACAAATTGATGCTTTTTCAATTCCTTTTAATGGCATGAGGATCTTTGCAACATGCTGTGAAAAATATTCTCTTAATGATAGGCCTGTGGCACAACTTAAGGAGTCATCAAGAAATAAATGCTCTGCTGTCTGGCTGGCAGCTTGGTGTCCCTTAATTGAAGTATTATAAGATTCTGTGCAGAGTAAAGCCTCCAGGGTTTTGTAGCTAAATGGCACGGACACCTCTGATGAGACATGCAGATGAAGATGTGTCAATACAATCTTCACCAATTTGCTGTAATAGCAGAGACTGATTAATTTTATAACCACGGGTGCTTCTATTAGCTAACCTAAGGAATGATTTAGACTTTATTAAGCGACTTATTTCTATCTTTTTCGAGAGACTTCTACAACATAGTTTATCTCCAAGTGCTAGACAGCATCGCTTTTTCTAATAAGGATTCTAAATTTATTATTTGAGGAGGGATCATGAGCGTGACTCAGTTACATGTAGCTTAGTTCGGGTGAATCTTTGTGACTTGGCACATCAACTGTACTTAGGTTGGTGTTTTTCAGAAAATAAAGTGGCTTGATATCCTATGCAACTGAGATGGCAGCTCCTATATACATTTTTAATGTACGGAAAGGGAAATTGAAGCAACTAAATCAAAAGTATGTGGCTCTATATTTTTATCTTTTTTTGCTAGACTATAAAACTCTTTTAATATTTTATTATAAGTGCTCATGGACATCTAGCATCATTTGGTTACCCGTAATCAACCAACACTTTATATTTTAGCGCTTTCTTCAATAAAATATGTATTACTGCATGGACAATGCATTTCATGATTGCTCTGCACAGGACTAGCCATGCAGTCATGCGGTGCGTTCTCCCAGGAATAAGGAACCCAAAATGATTCTTGTACATCCTAGAGACAGCAGACAGTTAGGAAAATGGTCTTTCTTGTCTGGATGGAAAAAAAACCCCATGAATTGATCACTGTCATCAGATTCCTTACCCATTCAGCAGGAAGACTGATGGCCATGGTTTTTGCATCGCAGATGCCAGCATGCCTCCCACTGCGGAATCTGTACATTCCACATTGTGCCCTACTGCTGCCTCCTGACATAGGACTGCATCCTTACTGCCAAAGGAGAATGTTTTGCTGTTGAGTGGAGACAAGTCTCCCTCCTTGTGAATATGAAAGTCATACTTACCATGAATACTGGAGACTGACCTCGTAGTTTTATTTTCCTGTTTGTTTGGTTGTTTTGTGTGGGTTGCTTTCCAATTTGTCATCTCTCTCTTAGAAGCTAATAAAGAAAATGCTGTTCACAAAAGCTAAGTCCACACATCACAAATTACGGTCATCAGCATGGGGATGGTGCAGACCCATCCAGACCATTAGTCAAAGTTTCATTCGTACACAAATGGCAGAGAAAGCAGTTACTCTTCACTCATTGTGGTCACAGGATCTGGGCACAATGTCATCCAGTCTTGTACTTCTGTATTTATATACTCTCCTACCTTGTAACTCATCTGTTACAAGGCAGGAGAGCTGCACATACAAGCTGAGGTTTGTATTTTTCCCCCACCAGCAGAAAGGAGAAGAGGGTGTTTCTTTGGAGAAGGGCTATTTTCCTGCTCCCCTGCTGTCTTTGTCTTTTGCTTTTGTGTGTGTGAGTCACCACTTTTATATATTTACTTCTTAATTACAGCTCAATTCATAAACATATTTCAACATCAATTTCTTTGAAAATTGTTCTTGTTTCATACAGTTTATTCTGGAGAAAAGGAGGCTGAGGGGTGACCTTATTGCTCTCTACATCTCTCTGAGGGGAGGTTGTAGCCAGGTGGGTGTTGGTCTCTTCTCCTAAGTAGCAGGCAATAAGACAAGAGGAAATGGCCTCAAGTTGTTCCAGGGGAGATTTAGATTGGGTATTAGGAAAAATTTTCTCACCAAAAGGGTTGTCAGTCACTGGAACAGGCTGCCCAGGGAAGTGATGGAGTCACCATCCCTGGAGGTATTTAAAATCTGTTTAGAATTGGTGCTTAGGGGCATGGTTTAGTAGTTAGACTTGGCAGTCATGGATGAATGGTTGGACCCGATGATCTTAAGAGCATCTCCCAACCAAAACCATTCTATGATTCTCCTTGACCAGCTGTAGAAATTATGACAGTTAGAAAAAATTCCTCAGTAGTGAACAACAAATTTAACTTGTTTGTATACATATGTGCAACTCACTTTAATATCAACATTCTCTAGTAGCACAGTACTTCAGTACTTCATCCTTGCAGCCACTTGAAAGTTCAGTCTACAGAATTTATGGGAATCCCTGCTTTTTTACGTGCCTGAGATCTTCTGAACTTCAAACGTTTCTAACTTTGCCTCCCATAGGCTCCATATACATTTTTCTCATGTATCTGGTGCTAGCCACATGCCAGTAGTCTGATCTAGCATGGCAGATCCAAATGCTTGTCGCTGCAGACATGTTCAAAGAACTCATTCTCCAGAGGTTTGTGGGAGCCAAAGGCAGCTTGACTGTGAAGAACAGAAACAGCACTCCTTTGGAGTTCAAGCAAACATTGGCGATCACTTTTTATCATGCTTGCTTTCCTTTTTTTCTTTCCTACATATGTAGGTTTCATTTTTTCCCCTCTCAACAGTGGAAGAAGTAGGCTCAATATCATCCCCACAATTTCAGAGTTGCAGGTCTGAACTGGAGCAGAACATGAAATCTGTCTGCTTTACGTCAAGCAGGTACATGCCACCTTCAGCAAGACTGCTTCTCTCAGTATTTCAGGTTTGTACTTCCTGCAAAGATGAAGAATAGTGCTGCTGATTCAGGTTGCCTTCTTGTTAAAATGAGTAAGAACCTGCTCTGATGCTTACATTTCTCACTGAATGCTGTGGTGGCAGCTCCATGATATCATACCTACCAATTAGCTTTGCCTTCCAAAACCTTCACAGGGAAGTGAGGTTGAGGCTGCTGAGAAAAGGTGCCGTGACATTTACCGAAGATCCATTCCCTTGTGCTTAAATTGGGAGCACAGAGACATGGTTGAGAAATGTCTTTAAAAGCTGTATCTATATATGTGTGTCTGTGTTGGCTAAATATTTTGGAAAAGAGTCTATTCTAGGTAAATGTATGGCAAAAGTTGTACACATTAATCATCAAGAAATATGCCGTAAAAATAATTATGTATGGCTTTAGCTTATGCTTGTAATTCAAGCAATGGCCCTGGAACCCCTGGCCTCTGCATCCTTATGGAGAGACAGGAAGGAGAGCTAAGCTCAGATAGGCTCGTTGGCACATATTACCCCATCCAAGGAGGCTCCCTACCCCTTGAATCAGTGCTGCACCTAACACTGAATCACTAAGCACTATTGATTTCAGCTTTCTAGAGACGCCATTCATACAGCCTACAGTGTATAAAAGAGCTTCTATTCTCCTTCAAAATGATTTAATATAAATAACTAAAATAAATGTCAGTGGGAGATCTGTGAACTTATTAAGAAGAGGTAGACCTCTTGATGTGTTGCACATAGGCTGAATGTGTATGCGTATAGATTTAAATAATGATACATGTATTTTCAGTCCAAGTCTGGCACAGCAGCAGAAAGGACCTCAGAGCGAGTGCAAATACACTGGACAAATTCCATAATGTTCATCTGCATAGGGAAACCCAGAGCCCAGCCGCACTGCATCAATTAATCCTACCCCAGAGGCTCCTAAAGGTTGGAGAATGCACACTCGTAAATGTGGACTGCATCCCGTGGTCACACAGTTGGTCCCCAGAGACCCATTTGCATCCGCCTCGGTGAGGTGTTTTTGTGTCTCCAAGGGTGTCCAGAGTGGGGGAAGAAATTCTGCCTTACAGCCAGAAAGCACAGGCTTGAGTGCATCCTGCTTGTCAAATGGATGGTGATACTGCTTTCTGTGGCTGTTTAAGTTGGTTACAGATCCCTAACAATCAGAGCAAGTTTCCAGTGCACCCAGAAGCCACTTTACCCCTCTGTTTCTTTCTCCCAGAATCAGGAGCGTAATTATGTTGGCAGGTGCTGGGGCGGAGGGACGCCTTACCCAGCTTACACATCTGCCTTCCTTGAGAAAAGGATGTTGGTGGCCGTGCAGGCTCTGTGTCTGCATGAGCCCTGCAGCGAGAGGAAACAAAAAGCTCCTGCTTCATGAAGAAGCAGTGCCCTGCCCTGGAGTTTTCCCAGCACCTCCCAGGCTTTAAGCTGCAGGCACTCAAAGTCTGTCTATCACCTCTGATAAGCTCTGGACCTAGCAGATTTCTAGAATCATAGAATCACCTGGGTTGGAAGAGACCCTTTAGATCATCACGTTCAACCACAGCCTAACCCTGCATAGTCCACCTCTAGATCATGTCCTCAAGGATTTCAATCTACACACCTTTTAAATACCTTTTTTTTTTGAGGCGTTAACCTTAATTTTGAGGCATTAACAAAATCTATAGCTCTACATACATGTGTGCACACACACACACACATACAGAGTGTTCATACATAATGTACACCTATGCACTGCTTTAAACTTTCGTGTTAATACAATATAATATATAAAGTGGGCCTGTTGCTCTGTCAGCTTTCAAAAAATAAAATTAAAAAAAACCCAAAAACAACCCAACCCACCCTTCCCTAAAACTGGAACAAGATTTTTTATGTTACATGTTCTTAAGGCACGACAACCATCGAAAGACCTATTTAGTATGTTACATGGTTTAATAAAAATAACTTGTCTGGCAATGTCTGAAAGCTTTTGCAGCTGCAGGGGCACTTCTTGGAAATAAATTTGTGTTTACACAGGTGCAGCCATATTTAACAAAATTTTTATATGCAATGCAAACAGCTGCCTGTCTGTTTTCTTTGGCAGAGCTCTTTCCAACTGAAACAATTTGTATCAAACATCTCTCTCTCCGATACCTATATAAACAATAGCCAAAATTCCTGTGAAAGGAAAAGGTTTTCAATAATGTGTCTTTTAGATAAGCTGGAAAGCAGAAGCTGCCTGATTAGAAAAGCCTGGCTCTTCATGAAATATTTTACGTTTGAGAAGACCTCAGGAATCCACCAGGGAAGTATTAAGCACTCTGTAGGATAACTCAAAGGGTTTTATCAAGTTACAGTCAAGCTGAAGGATCCCATGATCAGTAAAATATGCCTGGAAAATTGGGTATTTTCCTTGACTGCAGCACTGTGGATACTGGGGTACACAGTAATGTTCAACTTTTGCCATACATTTCCGTAGAATAGACTCTTTTCCAAAATATTTAACCAAAATATTTAGCCATTTTTTGACTATACTGTAAATATGATGGGTTTTTTTCCATTGTATGAAATTCCAGTTCATTCAGAAATCTATAATTTACAGGATCCTTAGTAACTACTTGCTTTTCCAATTCTTTGCAAATATTTGTGCTTTTGAGAGGCTGCCCTATCACCAGATTGCTTTCTTTCAATAAAAGTGCAGTAGGTGAAATGAAAAGTCTGTGGATTTTAAATTGCATTCTGGAGTTTGGGTTTCATAGACACCTTCCTCAGTCTTCCCTGTTCCCAACCAAAGCAGCAAAAGGAAAGAAATATTTCTCCCTTTAATTCATCTTGATGTTTACAGTTCTTTCCACTGTTTTCTTCTACAAAGATTTTCTGTTTCTTTTATAATAAAAAATGCTGTTTACTGCTATTGATTCAAATTGTGATAAAAGATTTTTGTACACATACATAAAATACAGCTCTAACATTATATATCAGTGTAATTATTGATGAGGAATAACTTTCTGTCCGCAGAAGAAGAGCAAATTTTCCAATAACGTCTTCTCATGAAAGTTTTTGGTTTTTTAATTTCTTCTATAACCCTGCAGTATAGCATGTGATGTATTTGATTTTTTTTACTTCATCAAGAGTGGAGAGGAGAAGGGAACAATGCACCTTGCATCCTCACTACAACAGAAACCATGTGCCTAGCTGAAGATTTTAATAAATTATATATTTGTGTAACTCCACTGACTTCAACAGAGGATCCAGCGGGCTTTGTGCTGCGCTTGCATTCGTGTGGAGCTGACACAGCTCCTGAGTGCTCACAATGACAAATCTGCCCTCCGCTTGCTAGCATCACAGCAGCTCTGTGGAAAGCCCTTCCACAAAACACGGTTTTGTGTACCAGCATGGTGGGGAGTTGTAGTATCCTCTCCTAGGCAGGGCACTGGAAGCGCAGTTTTGTGTGTTCTTTCCCCGTGGATCTGCCTCTCCATATAAATACACTCTGATAAATAACCTTTTGTTAACCCTATTCTGTGCATGGCATGTTCACATCTCTCCAAAAGTTGTATTTATATCTTACATCCCTGTACAGCAATGAGGTGGTGGGTTACCACTGGTTGGAGTTATGGCCACCGAAAGAGGTACTGCGATTGTACATTTCTGAATTGTTCTGACCTTCTGTTTGAACTTCAGTCTGATGAGCTCGGAACCCAAAAGACATGTTAGAGAGAGTAGTGCTCTGTGCGTAAAGGCTGCTTTATGTTTATGTGTCTGCCTTAACTGTGAGAAGCAGTTAGAAAATAAAAATTATTTGTGGATATTCAGCTTTTCTTTCTCATCTAAATAGTATTTAAAGCATTAACTACAGTGTGATTATTTGTCAGTTTAAGAGACGCGCTTCTATCATCAGCCACTCCTGCACACTTGGAAGTTGTGTAAGCTTTGTGGTTCTGGTAGGCACAGATTTGGTGGGTGCATGAGGACTCCACATACCTCTTATGCTCTTGAATTTTTAGACTGAATGATTTTGCTCCAGTATTTTTAGCTGAAGTGGACCCTAGGCCAAATTAGGAATACTATTCATGGACAGCCAAAGAGTCAGAAAATCCAATACATAAGTTTGAGATAACAATCTTGTCCCTAATAAATGCACAATTAGATAAAAGCAGGTATTAAGTTAAAGTGAAATTAAAATAATTAATAAAAGATGGAGAAAATTTCACCTTGATGAAGAAAATTTATTTACACAGTAACTGGGGACCGTATGCTCAAGAGCAATGATCTCACCAGAGGTTACAACAGAAACAGACCTGAGCCCAGGGCAGCTAACCAAAAGTATTTAAAATGGCACTCCTTTATTTCACAGTAAGTACTTACCAGCATTTTTTTTTAGCACCGCTGGAGACACTTTCTTTTAAGCAAGTCGCCTAACTGACTGCTGGACCATGACACCTTTATAAACAACCCATTCTAGTATCTCAGTCAGACCCTAGCTTGTTTTGGACCAGAATTCCCATTAAAATGTACAGCCACTAACTCTCTGTTCACCCTCAGAGTAACATATATTTACAGGAACATGTTATAGAATAAAGTCTATGAAGACTTTCAGAACCTCCTAGACAAAAAGGTGTTCTACAGAAGCAATTATTGTTATTTGAGTAAGTAATCTCTTTATTTAAGTTGCTTTAAATGTACTTCATTTAAACCACTCTCATAAGACTTACAATATTTCCTATAAGGGCTGGTATTTCAATATGCTCCTTTCACATGGTATAGCCCATGTTTCTGTAGGGACCATAAAAGATGGACTAAAATGCTTCAGGAACTGAACCTTTAGTTTTGGACCTGCCTGTGAGGAAGCACAAAGAAGCTGAAGATGTACTCCAAAGGGATATCTGAGCTCTTGTTTAAGTCATACAAACTCCCTAAGAAAATCATGTCTTTGACTAAGATATGCCTGATTAAAATTTACTACTGGGAACCTCCCCATCAAAGGAATTCTAGGGCAACCATCATGATAGTAAAGACTAAGACTTGCAGCCATACTGACTACAAGTTTAGCAAGGCTGAGATAATTTGCAGGTACATTAAATCAGGCACTGATATTAAAAAAATTATACTAAAAGGTATCTCAAGCCCATCAGATAACTATGTTAAAGAAGAATATGAACACAACTACGAAGCTTAACTGCATTCTTTGTTATAAACTGTATGTTGAGTTATGTCTCCAGAGCAAAGACCCATACTGCCCTATAGTGGGCGATTGATGAGGGAGACTTATTAATTTCTTTGTGGTTAGCTTATAAATCACCCTTCTTCCCTTTCCTGCATTCCTCTTACATCCTTTCCTTGAAAGTCCAACATTAATTTAGGTTGTGCTGCTGTGTGACTGCTCTGAGAAACTTCATCCATTAGGACCTAGACCAGACATTCCTGTTGGAGCAGCCTGGACAGTACTCCTGGGACATGTGCTTCCTTTACCGGTAGATGGTTCATCCTGCTTCGGTCTGATGCAGTCAGTAATAGTGTC
The DNA here is from genome assembly GCA_013400835.1 of Zapornia atra. Taxonomy (NCBI): domain Eukaryota; kingdom Metazoa; phylum Chordata; class Aves; order Gruiformes; family Rallidae; genus Zapornia; species Zapornia atra. Next base: position 105,441 of record VZTU01008168.1, read on the forward strand.
ATTCATTTACAAACACAAACAACCATTGTTACCCCAGGTGCATAAACATCAACTTTAGTAATAGAATCATAGAAACAGAACATACTGAGTTGGAAGGGCCCCATAAAGATCATCAGGTCCAACTCCAAGCAGGGCCAGCCAAGTCAGAGCACGCGACTGAGAGCATTGTCCAGACGCTTCTTGAACTCAGTCAAGCTCAGTACTATGACCACTTCCCTGGGGAGCCTGCTCCAGTGCCTGACCACCCTCTCAGTAAAGAACCTCTTCCTAATATCCAACCTAAAACTCCCCTGTCACTGGGAATGAGTCCTCCCAAGATAACGTGGCAAAGCAGTGGTACAAATATATTATTCTATCATTCAGCTTAATCAGATACACAGTAAAATTCTGTTGCTTGTGACAGTGTTAGCTGAAACAAATTATCATATGGAAACTAGGAAATAAAATGGTCCAAGGTCTATTTTCCAGCTTTCAAAGCAACTGGCACATCTCATATCCATATCATTAAATTTAATTCGTATTCCTCAAAAAGAAAACAAAAGTCTTCTTGTCCTACATAGTTCCTACTGGGAGCAATCCTAGTCCTGTTCAGTCTCACTCAGCACACCTGCATATTAGCTGCTGACTTGGCATGGGCTGAAAATGGACTAGAGAGTGCGCTAACAATAAATAGTATGGACATCCAAGGCTGTAATTATGCCATGGCCATATTTTTGCCATGGCCATCCTGCTTACTTTCCTGGGACTGTGCTTCATTGGCTCAGAGGCATTTTGAAGGCATTGTAATGTTTTGTTTTTTCTCAGGCTAGGGACTTAAATAAATGCCTGCATTTACCTAGCTTTATAGAAAAAGTCCTTAGGTCCCTTCAGACTCCAAACGAGTCTAATGATTTTACAGAAGAAAATATAATATCACAAAGTAAATTATGAACTAATAATAAATTATATATTATTAATGTGTTTCTATATGAAGAATACTGATCAGGAAAATAGTGAATTTTTATGTTTCATTCTTTTCTGTCTCTCAAAATGTAAGAGCCAAAAAAAATCTACCACCTAGATTAATCATCTCTGGATTTTGTTTTAAGGCAAGAATTAAGATTTCTATTCGGTACATGGATATCTTAAGTTGATGATGGCAATTACAAAAATATCTATATCCTAGGATTTGAATCTTAAGTCCTGCAAAGCAAAAAAACTGTGATAACAAGGGTAAACTCTGTTTGCTAAACAATAATATGGTCTCATTGGTCAAGTGCTTCCTGGCTGTACAAAGCTCTTGAGAAATCTGCCATCTTTGAACTCCAGAAGCTGTTGAAAGGTGCTCCCTGGCACACAGAATTGATTTGGCTTTGTAATCAGCAGGTGCTTTTGTGAAAACAAACTTTTTAAGGGGCATTCAACTATATTTTGTCCTTACTCTGGATGAAGTTATGCAGCTAAGATGACAAACATGACCCTCTCAGCACTCCAGTCTATCAACTACAGACCACAAGCTGGTAACTGCAGATATAAACCTTTGTTGCCGTCATCTTTTACTACGCAACCCATGTTATAATATTATTGTGTCCTTGGTCTGCCTGTGATCACCATGCCACTTCATTGTTCTGGCCTTTTCTGTTTGAAACAGATGTTTAAAAACATTTGAATAAGATATTTTAGTTTGTAGACTTCTTGTCATCATCCTGCAAATTTACAACAGTCAGCAATGTAAACATGTACTTGACAAACTCCAGCAGCTTGTAGACTTCAGAGTTCATCCACTCATTTCAGTGAGGCAGATGTTTCATTTTAATACTCTTCATACTATAGATTAGGATTATGGTTTTTCTTCTTTCTTTTTTTTTTTCT